>JAWQUT010000064.1:548109-570115 GCA_033807755.1 Ellobium chinense | reverse complement strand
AATATCACAACATTCACTGTTTGCTGACTATCATTCCATTCCAAATTCTATACACACCTGGCTTATCTGTACTTTTTCCCTCCCCTTTCCTTCCTCCCACCTTCCAGCTAATATGCTTGACTCAATAACTTCTTTTGAACACATAATATAATACTAAAATTATTTCGTCAAACTACCATTAATCCAATCAGTTTTGGACCTTCAGGAATTTGGTTTCCTTAAATCTGGACCAAGAGCAATAATCAAACGCTGAAGAGAATTGAAATCTACAGCAGCGAACAAGAATGGCGTTTCAAGTGAAATTAGGTAGTTACCTCCCCTGCTTTCAAAAGCTAAACAGCATCTTTGAGTGAGTGTTGGTGGATGCTGTAGGATTGAATCTGTGGCAGTTGTTAGCAGGCATTGTAGAATGGATTGGGTTATTCTGAATCACTTGGAAAACACCCTTTGGATATTGCAAATATAATACACATAGTTGTAATAATGTCTTTGAGCATCATTTAAACTATTTATTTCCTTTGTAGGTTGGTCATTTCCCAAAGTAATCGATATTCAGAAGCTTGGATTGAGCACAGTAGTGGAGAAATAGTTTTATCAGCAAGCACAAAGGAGTGGGCAATTCGAAATCAGTTATACAGGTAAGCTTTCACTCAATGGTATGCTAAGATATAATAATAATAATAATGCGGTTTATAAGTCTCATATCCAGGCTAATGCCCACTCATGCGACTTCACACTAGTATTACCCCAGCAGGCCTGATCACTCTATGACTCTCTCGACTCCCTGGGGAGCATACAGTGCCGCTGCCATTTATAGGCGCTGGTCACTAGCATTCTGACAATATCTTCCACTGCCTATAGCCAGGTACTCATTTTACAGACGGGTGGACAGAGGGAAATGTGAATGAAATGATTTCCAAGGCACTTACAACATGACCGTGGTCAGAAATCAAACTCAGGACCTTTAGATCTTGAGTCCAACGCCGTAACCATTAGGCCACGCTGCTCCACAAGATATCTTTGTGAACTCTTATGCTCTCAGTGGTTTAAGTCTCTTGCAAGCTTAATACAAACTTTACAAAAGCTGCCAGAACATTTCAGCCCTTGAGAGCCTAATTGTTTCAAGTGCCACTGACACATTTATGAAGAAAATGGAGTCAAAAGTTTAGACGTCCCGTTAATTTTAGTTCNTATACTAGATCTAACATGGCTAGACTGCTCGCTGCGGGTAGAGCGGAAGCGCGTTGTCTACCCAGGGGTCACCCAGGTAAACATGCCAGCATGCCACAGCAGCGCCTTAGCTACATCATCATACGCCAATGGTCGCTGTCTCTTGTGATTCAGGCTGCCCTTCTCAACNAGACACAGCATTAGGAATATTTTAAAGTACCGTGAACAGTTTTCTTTATTCTCTCTATCCCTTGAATTTCCCACTTCCGTGTTGACCCCAAGAGTCTGCATTGACTTTCTTTCCTCAGCTGTAATGATGTTGCCGCCAGCATCAATGTAGGAAGGATCCTAGCCCAGAGGTGCCTAGAAAGTGGAATAACCTCTGTCTTCTTTGATGAATCTGAATTGGACCAATCCTCTGAAAGGGTAAGGGCATGCATCAAAAGCTTGGATAGAGGATTTGAAGATTGCGCCAAAAGGGGGCTAGGGAATATCTCTGTAGATTGTGTCAAAAACTAGCAATTAGTTTTGGTGAAAAATGTTTGACAGTTTATAGGTACAATCAGAAATTTACAGCTTTTAAACAATATTGTTTCTTGTTTACCTCTTCCGTTTGCATATTTTCTCATGTTCTTATTTCATGATTAAACCTGTTGCCCTCTGCAATTCAGTAGATGTGGCCATGATGTTACCTCTTGTGACTATGTTGTGCAGACTTTGGGCAATTCAATGAATGTTTTTTTCTTTACTTAACATTTGTTTCTTCGCTTTTCATATAGAGTTAAAATTTCTTAAGAACCCTAAATTTTGCGTTAAGAACAATTTTATTGATTACTAATTGAAATAAATAGGATATTGTCCCTTATTTGACCACATTGCCGCTAGGATCTATAGGATAAGCATTTCAGCAACAAAGGTAAATGGTGTACACAAGATACACTTACATAGTGCAGCTAACAACAAATTAGTATTGATTCGTGAAAAGTCTTTATACCACCAACCTTGTTATAACATCAGTTTAGGTAGGATTAGTTTATTCAGATTTCATTGTAAGTTTATGCCAAACTGAATGTCATTCATGTTTTCTTGTGATGATACATTTCTTCTTCCTTTCACAGAGTATGGGATTTCTCCAGGCTTTCAAAGATGCCAAAATCAGCCTGAAAGAGCCAGAGATGGTTGTACCAGAGTACAAGCCAGGCATTAATTATGATGGGTATAACAGATATGCAGAGCCCAAGGAATGGAAAGAAAACTATCAAGATGTATGAGTATGATTTATATTGTTCATGATGTGTACAGATATGTAGAGTGGAATGAAGACTATCAAAATGTATGGGTGTTACCAATGATTGTGTGTGTTTAACACATATGCACTGACTTCATGAGTGTTACCTGTGAGAGTGTGTGGATAGCAGATATGGAAATGCCAAGGTGTGGAAAGAGGAATGTCAAGATGGGTGAGTGTACCTGTGACAGTGTATGTGTGTGGTGTTTGAATATTCTCTGCTTAGAATATATATATGTACGTTTGTATACTGTGTCTGAGCAGTGTGACTGTATGTGAGATGGATACCTTACTGCAGGGGCACTCCAACCTTTACAGAAGGAGAGACAGTTTTGAATTATGAATTATGGTTATATACAATTCAGTCTAGCTTGACACCAAAGAAAATAAATGCCTGTGGAATATGTGGATATAGATTGCCAGTCTACATTTGTCCAGTACTACAGAATAATAAACAGTTTTGGATTTGGGACAGTGGGGCACATAGATATGGAAGCTACATAGTATCAAATGAAGAGGTTTTGGGAACGGATGAGAAGGGAGAATAGAGAAATGAAAGCGAAGGAATTTTGTAATTGGTGATGTCATCTAACAAAAAATATGAAACAAAAGTAATTTGACCTCCGTGAACACTGTACCACATTCATGTCAAGTTCATTACCCTTCAATTCCAAAGCAAAATGCAACCAATTAGTGATTTTTAATGGTTTTGTGAAATGGTTGCATTGAGGTAAAGTAGAATTGGATGCAGTACTGCAGTTATGGTACACAAAGTATTATAGCCTGAACAAAATGGGTACTTTCACTCCTTTTGTTGCCCTGCCCCTCAATTTTTATGGAAGTGAACTCTGGTCTTGCTGATTTGTGAAGCATTGATGAAGATTTGTTGTAACTGAACTAAATTAAACTGACTTGAAGAATTTGAGTTCATTGTTTGTGTTGGATTTCCTGTGTTGATTTGAGAGCTTGAGCACGGTGAGGAAATTCTTGAATATCAGGGATGATTGAGTAGGCTTATTGGTCTTTTATGTTCCAGTATTGTTCTGCAACTCTGTTGAGGAAAATTTGTATGCATCCTCCTAGCTGTATAAATACTATAAATCAGACATGAGGACACCAATTCTGAATATATATGTGGTAGCAAACTCTTAAATCTGAAGGTTGCAGATTAAATTCCTGTCATGCTTATTCATATTTTCCTTAGTTTTCCTATCTAAAAAATGGATACCAAGCTTCAGAAAGTGAACAATATTGTCAGAATTCCAGTGATCAGGGCCTGTGAATTTTAGGGACACTGCTTGCTCCGAGAAGGTTGAGAAAGTCTTTGAACGATCTGGCCTGCTGAAGTAATGATAAATCACGTTAATGGGCATTAACGCATTAACTTGGATAAGAGATGTATAATCCTCAGTAGTTTCATTATTACAGATATATATTCAAATCAGGATAAGTGGTTGTCTCTTTCAACGAGAGTTAAGATATAATGGCGGTGTGTGCAAGCATGTACTCATGATGCATACATGCACAAAATCTTTTCAATAATTTTGATAGAAAGCAATGCATATTTTTCAAACATGCAACAGCAAATATCAGGAAATGGAGCATGATAATTTTCAATCATGAAATGCAACCTTTAACAGAGCAATGGGCCTACTGCAAAATGAGCACAGGAACTGTGCAATGTGGTAAGAGAAAAATACAGGTCGCATGGAATGAAATGACTCAGAGATCTGAGAGCGCAGTTTAACAAAAGAGAAGCTCATAGTAAATCAATTTAAAAGATATATTTTAGACCTATGCAACCCAATCTTTTAGGACACATCGTATTCTGTGTGTCGATAGAGGTGAAGGAAGCTGTTTGAACAACACTGCAATTGCGTGCTCTTGAAAAGTAAGGAACACTGTTTTTTTTTCTTTTCAAGTTTCACTCAGAGGAACCAAAGTACACTACATGTATATTGGCTCTCACTCGGCGAGACAAAGATTAAAAGGTTTACTGAAAATTGCACTTTTCTCTAAACTGTCCTTTCTGAACCAGTCTTTTGGGTCAATTACCGTATGACCGTCGCAACTGAACAGTAGTTCTCAACCTGTCTTAGCTTCAGAACCCAGAGCATTTTAAAATGAATGAAAAATGGTTACGGTAACAGCTCCAGATTGTGGACCTACCATTAAGACAAGTCATTGTACTGTCTATACAATTATTAGTAGTGAGACATAGAGGTTATATGCATGCTACCACGGAGAATAAATTGAGAACTTGCTCATTAAGAATTACATTAACTCTGCTTCTTGAACATTACTGAATCACAAATGAACCTCAAATTTACGCGACATAAATTAGATCCAAACAGCTGACAGTCATCTATGAAACTTAAGACCACAGAAACATTGCCATTTCAAGTAGCCTACTTTTAATTCAAATGTTTAACTGAACTGAAACGTGAAGAGAAAGATGACAAGCGATAAGAAAGACAGACTAAAATAATTAAAAAAAATATATAGATAGAGGGACGATGTCACATAATTATTTGTACGCTTCCAGTCAAAATATTCGTAAGCAGGTCAAAGGTCAAATTTATGTAACGTGTGACCAGGATTGTTAAAATTACTTGTAAAAAAGTAATTAACTTCAAGTAGAATATTTTTCAAAAAGAAGTGATTAATTACAAGTAAATTACTTTTGAGAAAAATGTAGTTAATTACAAGTAGATTATATTAAAAGTAATTACAGTAATTACTTTTAATTTCTTTTCAATTATTTTTGCGATTTAGAACTGTTGATTGATTTTCAAGGGCTAGAAACGAAGGAAATGAAATTTAAAACACATTAAAAAGCAGATTCTGATATTATCCATGACTGTTGCANAACCTTCGTTTTACGACGCTGTCATCGATCACTTTGCTCACATGAAGGAGAGGCAAATCACTCTTATCTAGTCTATAAGGAGTAAACATGAAGTGAGTACAATAATTGTTGCTGTTATCGTTGTTTTGGTTGTTTTCGTCAAAATAAATTATTGTTGTAATCGTACATTCTTGCTTTAGATGGTGAAGCAAAATGTGCTGTAGGTTGTCAGTTTCATGGAAGTTAACGCATCCCACTTAATGCAGGTGACCTTGGGGGAAAAATTGCGACAGTTCGCGTAATTGTGCAGGTTTGCCTACCCATTGCCGACTACCGCGCTACGCCCCTGCTTATGTTAGTTAACGCACTGCCGTTACCACGGGAAACTTCCTAACCAGTAGTGGCTTACGCAATACGTTAATTAATACATGGATGATGCATACGGCTACTGGGACATCCGAAGAAGGGGGGGGGNGGGGGGGGGGGGGTGGAGAAAATGGGATAAAGAGAAAAGAAGAGGAGAGTGAAGAGAGAGAGAGAAGGAAAGAGAAAGACTACCTCTGATGATACATGGATGACCCAGTGATACAGACAACGTTGATCCTATGAACTGGCGGACCCATTGTCCAATGTAATGTTGGGATGCCATATGCACACTGGTACTGGGAAAGTGAGACCTAATCCGGGAGAAGTGCCGTGAGTAGATAAAAAGGTGGGCCGTTTGATTTCCTCAGATGGTGCGAAAGACACGAAAGGAGAGGGGAGGGTGGGACTAACGTGAGGAAGTGCCGTTTCTTTCTTGCCTCTGTCTTCTTGTCTCCCCCTTCTTGGTGTTTCATTCTTCTTCATATTTTGTAGCCTGTTTGGACTGTCATAGTTTTACATGTTTGTGTACGAGAGTGGCCAAGTGTAGTAGACTAGTCTATGCACAATGTCAAAAGAGAGAGATATCAAAATAGTCACACTTTCCACTTTTACCAGAGGTGTCCTAAGAGGGCCTAGGGAACCCAGTCCCTTCCTCTCCCCCAGTGAGCATGTTTGAAAAAAAAAAAAAAACAACCTAATTTCAGGTAGAAATGACCTCAAATTGCTAATTTTCTTTCGTTTTTCTTGAAAAAAAAACAAACCAAAAAAACATCCTGCATGCGGAACATGCCTCCGGATCCTCTGAATAATATCTCAATAATCCTGTTCCCGCCAGTGGACGCCTTTGGCGCACTTGCAGCCCCCACCCCAGCCCCCTCCTCTTTCAGATAACATTCCTTGGTCTATCCCTGGTTACATCTATTGAAACGATAACATGCCTCTATTCTTATCCACTTACATAGTCTCCAGTTACATAGTCTCCAGTTACATAGTCTCCAGTTACATAGTCTCTGGGCTTCATTTTTGTTAGCTTTACAAATTACACAAAAATGATTGTCCGCTACGCGGTTTTACTAGGTCATCGCGTACGCTGATGCAGAAAGAGCAAACCCAACACGAAGGCTGAGCACCGCCATCAGTAAGACACAACAATATTGGAAATCAAAAATTGAAATGTTGTCTTGCAGCGATTGTATTGTTTTGTTTAATATTCATTTCAGTGTTATCATTTAAGGATGTAATCAGAATAATCCGAAGCAGTGTGGTGTCTCAAACATTTTGAGGTGCAATTGTTATAAGGCGATACAGGTTATTCAATGGGTCATTTTCCTGAAATTATCTCCCCTCATTCCACATGGGGGCGCTGCAAAAGTAAAGGCATGGAAGAGGAACTTTTCTGTGTTTGGAGATAATGCTATACTTCGTTCTCGTGATACCTATATATTTGTATTAAATGTCGGTATCGGTAAGGTCAAGCAATTTCCAGACCTATGACGGTTTTGTTCCTACACCAGGGGCCGACGTAACAGTTGCGTCATGAAGTCGTGCGTCGCTGTTTACCTCAACAAATAACGTTGACCTGGGCTTGTATGTATAATCCTTACGTTAAATACCGCATTTTAAAATTACAATTTTTTTGTGTGTAATTAATTACAAAGACGTTACTCTGCCCTAATAAGTAATTAATTACTCTAATCTCTACAAAACAGAGGTAGCGAGTACTTGTTCGCAGTTACATCCTGTTTTGCATGGGGGATGATGGAGGGAATAAACAGGAGGGAGGAAGGGTGACACAAACCACAGGGCACATAGGCTATCTATATTAATAAAACGCTTCAGCCAAATTTCTGTCACAGATTTCTTGAGAACTACGTAACGTAAAAACATGCGGTTTTCACCTAAATTCGTAGAAAAATACACAAAAGGTAACTAACTATACACATCAGTCCTCTTTATTTTTTTTACCCTCTTTTAAAAACAAGAATGTGTATAGCAACGAAATACAATCTCCGATAGATCTTTTCAATCCGCCCGATTCGCCAATCGTCCAACTTTTTCACGGAGTCTAATGCATTCGTCTATGATGCCTTTCGGTGCCCTAGGTATTCTTTCGCCGCTGGTGTGTTGCCTGCCTGCCCATCTGTAAAATGGGGTGTTAGTCTTGTAATTATATAATATTGAAAACACGGAATTAATATCTTAGCACAACCAATTGGCGGCGTGGGTGTAAATTGGAATCAATTAAATTTCAAGGTGTCGGCGTCATGGGTTCAGTTAGATTTTGTGAAAATCTCATACGATTTAAGTTTGTGATGAAAATGAAGAGTTCGGTATCTTCTCTGTTTCTTTTGTATACCATAGTTTTAACATAGAAACAATACATGAAATTCTTCACACAATATACCATTCTGGCATAAGTCACACTTTCTTTCGGCCAGAGCTGTCTTTGTCATCTTCCAGTCTCTACTGGGATGTAATGATTCGATGTTCGAAAAGAGGGTTTTACAGTTTGGCTCCCGCAGCCTTCATTGCGATCTTTAGGTTGCAGGCTTCTAATTGGATGAAAATAGCATGTAGCATGTTGTCATATGCGTTAGGACAACAGCAAAAATTCTGTCCTTTGGATAGATTATGGAGAATGAGCCCTAGATTTGTGAACCTACCTGCGAATTAGTTTGCATTCCCTTCTGATTTATGAACCAAACCGGAAGTTTGGGTCATTCACTTCGGTTTGGGTGTAGTCTTCTGTGCGGAGCGCTTGTCGTTAAGGAAACTAGTTAGCTTGTTTACACCTTTCGATGTATCGGTTCGTAGCTCGAAAACGAAATGAAAGATCTATATTTTAAATATTATTTTTTAATAACTTCATTGAATTCTGCACACTAGTAAAGAAGACTTAGAAATGGTGGAATTTCTTGTAAGTAACAGTAGAGAAAACAGTTTACTGGCTCAAAGAGGGAATTCGGATTAGACTTCTGTAACCTTAAGCAGGTGCTGCTGATTGAACTGACAGTGCCGTTTGAGTCCAGGATGGTCGAGCAGCATATATACAAAACTGCCATGTACAGTGACCTTGTTCTCGAACTAAGAAGAGCAGGAATAACGGCTAGAGTAATGGCTGTGGAAGTAGGGGCAAGGGATATGGTGAGCACCTCGGTCTACGACCTACTCAGGTTGCTCAGAATACAAGGACGGGTGCGATCACGTACTCTGAAGGATCTGGCAGAGTCTGCGGAAAAGAGCTCAGCATGGATATGGACCAAGCGTAGTGAACAGTGGAATGTTGCATAGTAAGTTTAAATATACTGTACCCAAAATGCAACTTCCACTATGGCTTCATGGTGGCAGAGATGATATGAAGCAAAGCATTAAGGAACCGGAGGTGTAGAAGGTACGAGTCGCAGTCCATCACGGATATTGCATGTTTTTATAAGCGGATCTTCAAGAGGGCACTCGAAACAAAAACAACAGTTTATTAGCCAAGGGCATGAAGAGAGAAAAACAGCAAAATATCGAGTATGAAAATATATTAATATGGTTCCGGATACTATAATAAAAGGTTGTCTCCAATCCTAGGAAAATTGTTAGAAATAACAATCGTAACTAATAAGAACACCCACTGTCGTGAGCAAATCTCATCATCCTGTTTTTTTTTTTTATTCTTCAGTGTTACAAATAATCCTCCAAATACACAGTTTTTATGATCCTGTTTCAAGTTTAACAAATAATTTTATTTATCATAAGCTCAGACCGTAACAGTGAAACGTAGGCGGATGATACATTTAAATGGACACAAACAGATTATAGACCATCATGATATGTTACATTTTACGTAGTACAATCTATACAGAACATTCACTTACACAAGTCTCCATTCATTCCCAGCAGTTATTCTTACTTCGATTCATAAAAGTATATTAACTCCCAACTGAAATTTTTGTAGCACGTTCTTTGAATTTTGCTAACTTAACTAGGAGATTTTTGCTCTTGCAATCAAATAATTCGTTAGCTCTATACATATTAGGACGTATATAAAATCCTGTGTTGATAAATCTATGTCTTTCAGATGTCAATAACTCACACTCAAATAGGACATGAAATTCGCCCCCTAAACTATTACAAACCTGACATTGTTTTTTATTCTCTAGCTGTAACCCTTTCCACCTTCCCGTTCCTATTGGTAATTTATAATTGCATGTTCAAAATTTTGCTGATATTCCTCTGAAACGGAATGACAATAAATCCAGATATTGTTCAAAGTTCAGTTCCTGCTTCAGATATCTATAGAATCTGCCTTTGCTCGAATTCATGTAATTGATACTTTCAAAGTATTGCTTAACCACGTGGCTAGACAATACCTATCCCCCCCTCCCCCCACCAACTCCTCTTCCTCCAACGTCCACGATAAGTTTCAGACGAAGTCCATCTCACACCTCCCACACATAGCAGTATTTTCACCCGAACATTACTTCCTTGTTAAGGTTACAGCCTAATCCAATTTGCCTCTTTGAGCCCATAAATTGTTTTCTCCACAGTCATTGTAGTTGTACGTGTGTGTGTGTGTGTGTGTGTGTGTGTGTGTGTGTGTGTGTGTGTGTGTGTGTNTGTGTGTGTGTGTGTGTGTGTGTGTGTGTGTGTGTGTGTGTCTGTGTGTTGTCTTTCTGTATGTTACTCACTCTGTCCATCCTTCTGTTTGTCACATCACCCTGTCTGTTTCTCTGTCTGTCAGTCTATTACCATGTTTGTCAGTCTGCCTGTCAGTCTATCACGCTATCTTCAATCTGTCACGCTGTCTATCTGTCAGTCTTTCACTCTGTTTGTCAGTCTGTTTCTCTGTCTGTCACTCTGTCAGTCTGTTTGTGATTCTGTCAGTCTGTCTGTCACTCTGTGTGTCACTCAATCAGTCTGTTATTCTGTCACTCTGTCATTCTGTCATTCTGTCTGTCTGTCTGTCTGTCTGTCTGTCTGTCTGTCTCCACACATACAACTTGGTCGGCAATATCGTCATCAGCGGAATTTATGACGCTACGGGGGCTAGCACTGGTGATCATATTCTTTTTACAGACAGGCCTAATGTCGGCATCATCACTTTTGGTCACACTTTTTCGTTCATTCATCCAAGAAGCTCTAGTGTCTTGAAGTTATGCACAGATGTATTAGCAGCGTTTTTTTCCTCTGTTTTTTTTGTTTTTTTTTTTGACAAGCCATTTAGCTCCAATTTCTGGAATTTTCTTTACACAAACCACTAAAAAATCTTGTGAACGGTCTTTTGCGTATACAATAGGAGCGTTAAGAAGGTGGACATCACAAGTTTTGAGAGTAGACATTTCATGACCAAAATTCACATGAATCGAAAACATACATAACTTTATCATGTGCACACTGTCAAAGTAATGTAGGCCTATATCCTTCTTTTGATTGAGCACTTCCGTTATTGTCGACTGAAAGCCTAAGGATACTGACCTCATCTGAGAAAAACAACCAGAATAAAAAAAAAACGGCCACTCAGTGAACCAAATTAACTCTGTAAAGTTCAGTAACGAGGCAAACAAGGATTTAAAAGATTATTTGAAGTTTCTAATCAGTCATAATAATTATTATGTCCCAACCTACTTCTCAGATTCGTGGTACATCGCAAGGACCCTCTCCCTTTTCCTGGCAATCCAACGATATTTCAGGTCAAGCAAATAACCCTCTCCCCCTGCCCCTCTCGTAACAATTTTTTTTTCTGCACTGACTTCAGATTTCAGTCAAAAATACTTATATTTTAGGAGTTTGGGGGCTCCCAATTCTTGCCTCCCCTCCCTCCCTCTTCCCGAAGCTGAGTGGGCTGCAATCATCTTGCATCCTGTTAGAACAATCGATATTTTTACTGCACCGAAACAAACCCCAAAAACAACTGCTCTTGACAATGCTCAGGTCAGGGAGTCTGCGTGACCCCACATGTCAGCACAATGTATCATTGTTACAACCACTTTTAATAATTTTTTATGTTATACAATCAAGATTTAACATTTGACAAACTTAAAGGAAGACTGAACCGTCCTACAGACNCCTGTTAGAACAATCGATATTTTTACTGCACCGAAACAAACCCCAAAAACAACTGCTCTTGACAAAGCTCAGGTCAGGGAGTCTGCGTGACCACACATGTCAGCACAGTGTATCATTGTTACAACCACTTTTAATAATTTTTTATGTTATACAATCAAGATTTAACATTTGACAAATTTAAGTGTGATTGAACGAAACGGTGTTTCGTTCCACTAAGTGGATTGTCCTTGAATTTAAACTATACAATGGGACTGTTTACTTGGACTATCATATCATTACTATCAAGGCATTGCGCTCCACGTATCTCGCATCGGGATAATCGCTCATCCCTTGTAACACAGCAGCCATAGACAAGTGGTCCCTATAAACTGATTAATCATTTTAAGACGAATTATAAAGAAAACCATTCCACTGTGATTGATTTATATGTAAGTATAGCTAACCTCAGTAAGAGGCTTTGGGTATATGGCACATTTAAAAGCGTGTTCTCAAACTAGTAAAAAAAAACAACTGTAACACAATGGTCGACAAAGGTTCAAGTTCAAGTTCAAGTTTATTTATTTAGGCGAAAGCCAACCATACAATATAACGGCACATCAATATAAAAGAATGAATGAAAAAAAAAAAGAAAGAAACAAAAAAAAAAGAAAGAAACCCATAGATTTTATGTACAACTGTCTCTTACATTTAGACATTGACATCTCTGTCTCTTTCTCTTCTCTCTGTCTCACCATCTCTGTCTCTCTCTCCCATTAACTTTATCTCTCCCTGTCTCACACACTTTTTCTCTCATTCACTTACTCTCCCCATCTATTTTAACAGTTATAACTTTCACAACATCCCATTCGATCAGACGCATCTATGTAGCAAAACTAACAACTCCCCCCCCCCCCCCCCCCCCCCCCCCCCCCCCCNCGCCCCGCCAGAAAGGGAACTAATACTCGTGTCACTTCAACTGTTCGTATTCTCTTAATAGAATCCTATTGCTACGTTTCTGAGTTCTTTATTATTACTTGAATTTAAAAGATTTAGGAATTTAGCCACACTAGTCTTTGTTAAGAACCATTTAGGCAAAAATTTCAGTCTCATGTGCTCAAATTCTGTACATTCTACAATGCAGTGGTACTCATCTTCTATCACGTTGCAAGTATTACATAATCTATTATTAAGGTCAAGTTTAGTTATTCCCCATCTTCCTCTTTCTGTCATGAAACTGTGTGAGCCTAATCTTATTTTTGATATTGACTTTCTAAACCCTTGACTAACTACTGAAGATAGATGATATTCATAGCCAAAACTGATTTTTAACCTCTTATAAAGTCTATAACTACTGGTATTCTCTACACTTCAGTTCTCCAAGTTTGAACATAGTAATCCCTCAATCGCTGTGTAAATTCTTTAAAAAAACACTTTCTCTGAAGGTACGCCCTGTCGATCCCATACAAACTAAACTCATAATTACACAACATTTTCTTTAAAAGGCGATGCCCATGTTATTATATTATCATCAACATCTGTTAATTTATGAAGACAATCATACATTTTTCTAATCATGCTGTCATCTCAGTTATAGGCTTTGGGTATATGGCACATTTCAAAGCCGTGTTCTCAAACCTTCAGCCTCATGGGCGATGGATGGTCTAAGGAGAGTAAACAATTTATTAAATGGAAAAAGAGAAAGATAAGCTTTGCAAGGGGATGCTTCCAGTTAATCTCGCCCTTTACTGAGTAAAGCCATATCAGAGGAAATGAACACCAGTGACAATATTACAACTGACTTGGGAGTGTCACCATCACACAAGTGCATGATAACAAACTAACAAACTTGGATAAGCAGGCTACAGTCCAGTCTTCAAGTTTAAACTGTTGTTTTCTTCAACTACCTTTGGTTCAAATAAACAGAATACACATAATAATAAAGAACGGCAAAATTATATCTGGTCTTACATTCTTACGCCACTTTTAGATTTTGTCGCACTACTATTTGTGTTTTCGTATAGTCTCATTAGGAAACAGGCCTAGGCTTAATCAATGCTAGAAAAAATTGACATGTGTCGAGGCAGTTTATCTCCTGACCACTGGTCAAGCATAGTTATAACAGAAGGTGAGAAACAGACATACACAGTAGTTTTCCTCATAATAAGGACACCGTAAAAAGAAGAATGATGTAAACTATATTGTTCTTTTTTTTTGTAGATAAATTATACACTTTTATTTGAACCAACAGTTTTGATGCAAGATTTCTCATATTGTTACATTACATCAAGCTGGCATACTCCTACATATTTTTTTTTGTATGTTGTTCATGGAGAAAAAAAAACAACTGTTACACTATGGTCGACAGAGGAATTCTTGAACAGCACTTGAATATCCTTACATTAGCAATACTTGGGACATCCGAAAAGGTGGTCGCATAAGACAAATGGTATATGGAGGTTAAATTCTCTTAGTTATGAATAACTGCCTCTGAAACCATATCGTCAAGCCAGGACATCGCCATGGAGATCAACTGTATAAATATATGTAAAATAGTTTCACTATTGGCCTTATAAGCCCCTCCCCCTCCTGGGCTGGAACTGCTAGGCCAAGGGTTGTGCTCAGGCGGAAGAGGAGGGGTTTGGCTTTGACCAGTGAAAAATGTAGGCTCTGTTTACAAATAGCGACCAACTTTCAATGGGCTTGCTAGGTTTGGGTAAGTCTTAAAATTTGGGCCACATAATGAGCTTCAATCTGGTATGTGTCTGGGTGAAAGCTAAAACTTTGGGTTCAGAGGGCAGCTCAAAATGTTAATATAGCCCATAGAGGAAAAAAGGCTCCAATCCCATTACAGGTCTGTAACCTGACACAGTCTCTGGATGTTTGAAGACGTATGCGTTTCCTTTACCACTCTGTTTCTCATAAGTGTCAGGAAGCGAGTTGTGACCCACGACCCAGAATACTGTTGTTGATTCACTTTGATCGTTGCAACCACACACAATCTAAGGTAACATTAAGAGGTTGGCTATGGGGTGGTACGTCCACAGACTGGTACGTCCGGCTGAGTGGTGTAGTGGTGGTGATGATAATGGTGGGAAGAGCGGGGGCAGCGGGGGTGTGTGTGTGTGTGTNGGGGGGGGGGGGAGATAAAGGTTGGCAAGACTCCATTCGGAGAGGCGAGAAAGGGAATGAGGGTGGGGGTCAACACATGCAACAGAATGGTACGTCCGGCTAAGTGTTGTAGTGGGTAGTGATGATAATGGTGGTAGGAAAGGGGGTGGGGGTAGGGGTTGAAAAAGCTTCATGCAGCAAGGGGAAGGTCAACACATGCAGTAGAAGGATGGTCATCAATGTCTATGAGAAAGTAAAAGAAAGCTAAGTGTAATATGTGTATAAATCCAGTCATGGATGGATGGATGGATGGATGGATGGAGGGTGTGTACAAATAGACGTACATACTATGCGCCTGTAAGGGTGTATGAGTGTGGAAGAGAAGTAACGTGCAATATAAGACTGAATGAGAGAAGAAGAAATTAGACTGATGACGCACGAAAGACATAGTAACAAAGAATGGCGAGGGAAGGAACTGACTAGATCACTTAAGCGGCAATTCTTTCTTTCTTTTTTTCTTTCTTTCTTTCCTTCTTTCTTTCTTTCTTTCTTTTCCTTCGTTCTCTTTCCGTTTTCAGTTCTTGTAGTTTATATACTGAATTTATATCACTGGGCTAGAACCGAATAAAGACTTTGCAATGAATTGAATTGAATGGTATCAGTAATGGGAGGCACACTACTATGTGGCAACTTGGCAAGGATTTACCTGAGTTGGTTGATTGATTGGTCCATCGGTTGATCGATTGATTGTTTGACTGGTCAGTGGATTGATTAATGGTTTGGTTGACTGACTGACTGACTGACTGACTGACTGACTGACTGACTGACTGACTGACTGATATAGTTTTCTGGTCGGCTAATTGACTGATTGATTGACTATTCAATTGATTGACTGTTGTTTTTTTTTTTTGTTGTCACTTGGTGGACTGATTGATTGATGGATTAAATTATTGGTTAGTCACTGCTTATATGTTTTAATTCGCGAGGGTCTAAGTTTTTCAATTACGTGAGTTGAGCTTCATTCACGAAAATTACTTCCCGCGAAAAAAGGTTCCGTCCTGACATTTTCAAAGGGCTTATTACTCACAAAAAATGTAGACAGAGGAAATAAACCTCAAAGGAAATACAAATGCTGTTCCTTTAGTTACGAATTCTCGTTATTTGGACATTATCTACTATAGTATGTTTCTCTATCAAATTAAAGAAGGATTGCTAGATATGCTTTATGGGCAATCTTGTAACGTCTCTCTTTGGATTGCTCGAGCATTATGCCCTGAGAATTATCCATATGCGAAATCCATCATGTGGGAGTCTCAAAATTAAATTCTTGAATAAGAAACAAAACAACACTCATACAATAGTGGGTCGATCGGCTGACTGGTTGGTAAATTGCCAATTGATTGGTTACTTGGTTGGTTGGTCGTTTGATTTGCTGGTGGACTGTAAAGCTGATTGATTGATCAAAGGTTGATTAGCTGACTCGTTGCTTGATTGATTGATTGGTAGATTAGTTAACTGATAAATCGCATAATTGATTGATTGATTGGTTAGTTGAAAAACTGAGTAATTGGTTAATGCTTGGCTGATTGATTGATTGATTGATTGATTGATTGATTGATTGATTGATTGATTGACTGATTGACTAGTTAGTTTATGAATGATTAAGAATTGATCTACTGACTGATGAATCGGTTGGTTAAATGATTACTGATGTATTCACTGATACAAATTTGTGTGATGTTTGATATATCCCGTCATTTATCGTCGGTATGTATGTTCACATTCCACATTGTTGTGTAGGCATTTTTCAATAAGCCTTATTAATTTTCCGGCACTTGCACAGATCATCAATATCTTGCTGTTACCTTCATAAAAATGGTCTCCATGACAAAATTTTTCTGAAGGTTATGAAAAAGACGGTAGAAGCACTCGTGTGTATTGACCGTAACTTCTCATAACTCAGTGAGGCAAAAGTCGAGAAAGAAGAACCCAGTCCACAAATTTAGCGGCTCCTGGAGGTTAAAAAGTTTAACGGCTTGGTGCATGACAGATGAATGTCAGGTTGAAAGTTAAAATGTTTTTTCAATCATTAGCCAACATTGGTTCTAAAGGCTGGGGAAAATTTTGGATAGAGGTTTTGGATAATTTACTATTATCCTCTCAAATACAGCAATCGGCGGTGGACATGGTAATGGCTTTCATCAAGATAATTATAACCATTATGGAAAAAGGCCACCATGTACACTAGACTAGAGCCCATCTCTATTAGACTAGCAAGTTCAAGTTCAAGTTCAAGTTCAAGTTCAAATTCTTTATTAGGTATACGCCAAACACATTGTTTCACACTTACACAATGATAATCATTACAGAGTAACTTTTCTAAGAAAACACAATAAGTACATTAGCCAAGAAGAAAGAAAAAAAAACAACAACAACAAACAAACTGCTTAGCGAATAAAAAGGAATGAAAAAAAAAAAGAAACATATCAGTACAATATACACAAATTCAATTCTACACATTAACGTGCACAACCCAGTTTTATTTTACCCTCCTCTTTTTCCCGCCTTCATTCATGTTGTCTTTCTCACTTTTGCTCATCCTTAAAACATTTTCTAATTTTCATCATATTTCTAAATTCCTGAATTTAATTTACACATTCCTACTGTACCAGAGAATGACCGTTACTTTGCTCAAAGCTCTTTGTAATATTCCTTTATCACTAAATCGCCTTGGGCGGTTATAAGAGACAATTCAAATCTTTCCTACAGAAGATATGTGAAAAAGCAAAGCGCATGACATCATGAAAAAGAATAAGACAGGCGAAAGACCAAATGCTAAAAAATTAAAATACTAATATTATATACCGGTATATAAGAAAAACTGAATAATTAGAATATCATTTGAAATAGAGTCAGTCTAGGAAATTCATTATCATATTTGAGCCACGAGTCAAAATAAATTGTTCAAATTTAGGTTTTACTACTTTATCACATAGCCAACAGAAATGTGTTTCGCCTACCAAATCTGAACCANCCCAAAAAAAAAAAGGTTTTACTAGTGTAATCAAGAAGAGCAACAGGATCTAAGACTAGATAACTGCAGCACTTGTTTTTTTGTTTTGTTTTGTTTTGTTACGCCGATTCACTCGAGCACTGTAACAGGAAGGAAAATTGTAATGGTATTGCCCGGCGACAAGAAGTAGATCACGTGTTGGTCTGTTCGAGTCCTTGACAAGAAGTGACATTCACAAGAGCTCATACGGTGCTATAAAAAACGGGCAGAAACAACCTGAAGCCATTCTGAGCTGTCATATGCTAGGGGAAAGCAGCTCTCTTCTGCATAGCTGATAGCCAGTTGTCATCTGTCCTGCCCGGTGGTAATCTCCTGTTGGGAGTCTTAGAGGTGAGTAGAATAGTTATTCTGATAAAATCATCATGTTAAACATGAGGGTTGTTCCTCTCGAGACTGTCTCCGACGCTACATAGTTGGAGGTAGCGTGGCCGTAAGGCCTTGTGAGAGGTTCGCATAAACTACTGTATCAGTGGTCGTGTGCATAATCTTTACGTTAGTTAACGCACTGCGCTATGTGGAATTATCACAGTATTAGTAGTGTTCACTGCGGATAGCGCAGTGAGTTAATTAACCTATGGTTTTTATGCATACGGCCACAAGTCTTGATTTGTGGGGTTTGATTTCCGGGCTGGGCAGTTTATGTTGTGGTGTCCTTGGGAAAGATACTTCACCCTTATTTCCTCACCAGACCCAGGTGTGAACTAGTACCTGGCGTTGGAGCAGGGGAGACCATAGCGCTGCACTGCGGCTATTAGCAATGATCTTGTTAAGAAGTTCAATTGTAATATTATTGTTATTTAAATGTTTAAGTAAATTTTCTATGATTATCTGTACTATGAATGAGATGTACAACATTGTGTGGCATATGAAAATCAATTTTCCTACGTGGAAAATAAAATTCCATTTTTTTCCATTTGTCTTGATGAAAGGATTCTCTATGACGGTCCTACTGTATTGCCTCTAGTCTGTGTCTCTATGTGTCTTGTAAAACTGTTTCAAATACCGGTATCTCATACTGAAGATGGAAGAAAGCGCCCGTCTTGTAGCACTCCCTCTGCATAGTCTGACTCTGATCTCAACATCAATGTTTCAATGAATATAATAATTATCAAATGATAATATCTTTTGGATTTCGAAGCCTATCCCAGAATCCAAGCATGGCCAATGCCGTAACGCCTGACAAAGTGATCCATTTCTACGTGTTTTTTTATTTTTTTTGAATGTTTGGAATGTGTAGAGCATAAATATACAGGATGTTCTCATTGTTTTATCCTAATAAAATTTGTATAGTATCTTTCGCAACCTATCTTAAAAAGGTCAGAGATATCAAAGTCCGCCCTCATTCTATTTCACACAGAAATTTCTAGCACCACAGATTCGAGATGGCAGTTAACAAACTTCTCGTGGCTTGTGCCACCATTGCGCTATTCGCAATCGCTTCAGAAGCAGCCAACCCGAGCTTTTTGCGGTACTTTCTCGTGGAGAAATATGAAACCAGCAAAGCAGACCCACATGAGAAATCAGGGAACGTCATTCTTGAAGTTCCCTTGCAAAAGCCGGCGGAAGTTGCAGCTGCTGAACAAAAACTTGTCGACGAGGTTTTGGGGGAAACGAAAGCTGAAGATTCTCCTCAAGAAAAAGTGGTGACCGCCCCGGAAGACGCCGACTACAAGCTGTCTTATGCTAACTACGATATAACGTGGAAGAAGTACAAGAAAGAATATAGTAAGTACAACATAATCTAGGTCTACTGATTGCCATTAGAAAGTATTCTGTATTTCTTTGGTGACCTGTGATCACTCACGAAATAAAAGTAACACCGTCATTATTTCCTAACCTTTCCCTCTCACAACTATTGCATTTTCATTGCCATCCTCATCGTTATCACCATCTTAAGGTTGCAGGAGCCTAATTGGTCAAAAAAAACTGNTCCTCATCGTTATCATCATCTTAATCGTCTTCGCCACCACTACCACCACCACCACCATCACAAGTCATTTTGGGCCTGTCTCAGTGTCTGGTGTCCGGATACATTCTACTTCTATTCACCTAATTATTCGTTTTGGTATCAGTCGAGGACATACATGGTCCAGGGGCGCCAGGGATGGGGAGGGGGGAGGTGGTGGAAGTACAAGATGTATAACTATCTCATGTAGCTGGTAACTGCAAACTGAGCATAATAAAGAAAAGAAAGGAGGACAAAAAAGGACGTGGAAGAATAATAACATGGATTACGGTAGTGGACAATTGTTTGTGAATCATGACTTAACATATTAAGTAATAAAATACATCACTTACATCATGTATACATAACTGACAGATTCTGTTGTGATATTCAATATTATGGTTAAAAGCCTTTTTTTCTCCTTTTTGTTGAGAATCAAATCATTCGTTAAGAATCAAATCACTATAGGGTGATTAGGGTGTTGCTTATACAACCCGAAAACTTCAGACAGCGGCATAACAGTGAGGCTGTCAATCATGATCCTTGGCATTAAAGAAAATAATTACATTTAAACGTGTCAGCAGGAGGTAAAAATTTTACTTTTCGCAATACAAATCGTCCACATTCTTCTTACACTTTGTCTGAGGAATTGTCTTTCCATTTCATTATGTACTTATCTGTCCTTTCCGTCTGTCTGTGTTGTTATCTGTCTATCTGCCAGTTCTGTCGTGTGTTTTCAAGGATTCTTTAAAGTGCGGGGATACAGTTGAAGACCCACATCTTAATATAAGATGGGTTACCATTGTATATTCTTTGTTTTTAAGAGTATATTAGCAAATACAAATGAAATTGAAACCTCTGCCGCACCCCAACTCTTCACCCAGAACTTCTCAGGAAATTTTATCAGGCTAAGTCTAGTCTCTAGATCGAGTCTGTTACCTTTTCTATTTTTAGTGTTGCCGTCCCTATTTTTGGAATCCGCAGTCAACGGTCTACTTTCGCGGAAAGCTTGTGCAAAATTTCCACTTTCCAAGTTATGAATATGAGTCATTTGAAACCTTGCCTTTTTTTCACACACAAAAGTATATGCTACCCTCTGCAAAGTTTAAGCCTATACATTTGCGAGGAACTTAACAGCCTTGTATCAATGAAAGGCATACAAAAATAAATATTATGTGCTCTTGAATGCATTATATATGTGAATCGGCATAAACTTAGTTGCGACAGCACAGGGCTGAGGAAAACCATGCAACCACCAAGGATAGACTATTTTGAGGTAGATTTAGGATCTCAACCGGGATGTGAGATTGGGTTGGAGAGGCCATTAATCTCTAACAACCCTATTTCCAACTCGTCCCCAGTGTCTCCTCTAAACCGAAAGTCTGAAGACACATTTATGAATTAATTATACTATCTATCCATCTATCTATCTATCTGTCTGTCTGTCTGTCTGTCTGTCTGTCTGTCTGTCCAGAACCTATGATAATAAAACCAGGGTAATAAACGGGACTCAAAATAAAAAAAAACAACGCATTGTTCACGAATAAGTGGTGAGGTCATTTTAAGTAAAGGGACACATCCTGTCAGTGGTTTCACTTCAATGGCATTTCTGGGGAAATCGGGATTTCCCTTCACTCTTGTCACAGCCACCAGGACACTTGATGATTTAAGAATAAACATTCTGTATTCTTCTCAAACACAAGGACGGATATTGTCAACACTCCTGCATTCATTCAAGTAGGATTTATATCATTAGCGTTGGATATGCACTGGAAAAGTTTTGAAAAAAAAAACACGCGTATAGACATCTATTCAAATCTGCAAGCCTAATTTAATATTTTGAATGTCATTAGTGTAAGCACATTTTACAACGCTAATATTTGTTTTGAAATATCCCCCAAAAATACGAGAAATTTGGCAGTGCCCACCGATTAAACACCCAAAAAAATTATTGAGTGTATCGGTCTCCTGCCGATGATGGCTTTTTGCAACATACGTGGAATAGCAATTAGTGCTTCCATAGATTTCTTATTCTGTGGCACTGTCTCAATAATTATTTCTCCATTATACCCGTAGAATAAAATATAAAATGAAGTCTAAAATTTCAGGGTTTTTTTCTTTAACTCATAGGCTTTATGACAAAAATTGAAACTGCAACACAGTGTCACAATGGCT
>JAWQUT010000064.1:530609-545609 GCA_033807755.1 Ellobium chinense | reverse complement strand
CAAGAGAAGGAAAAGGGGAGATGAAATATAGCCCCTAAGTCGTAGGACCCAAAAGTGAAAGTACAGTTACAGGCCTGTAACCTGTATGCCACAGGGTGGAATCTACGTCCTCTAAAAAGATAACCTAAATCAAGTATTAGCTTCTCTAATGAGAATTAAGAGATTTCTTGCATGTCAGCACGATCAGGGCTATCGTATTCTCCAAGGTTTTTTTCAGAGTGTTTGAAAGATACCTTCTTACGTGGCGGTGGCCTTGTCTCTGATTTAGCCATGCCTGCAGTGAGGGGAATTTAAACCCAGCACAACCAACCAACCAACCAACCAACCAACCAACCAACCAACCAACCAACCAAATAATCAACCAACCAACCAACCAATAAAATATAACTAACCAACTAACCAACCAAGCAACCAACCAAGCAACCAACCAAGCAACCAACCAAGCAAGCAAGCAACCAACCAACCAACCAAGCAACCAACCAACCAACCAACCAATCAACCAACCAAATCTTACAATATAATATATTTTACTGAATGTTTCATTCTTCAGACAGACGCTACGAATCTCCCGAGGAAGAGAAGAAAAGGTTTGCCTTGTTCATGGACAATGTGAAGAACATAGAGCGTCATAACTGGCAGTTCCACAACGGACTCGCCACCTACTGGATGGACATCAACCAGTTCTCTGACAGGGTAAGTTCATGCTTATTACGAACTCTGTAAGTGCAGAATACTTAAAGGTGAGCGCGCCCATCAAAAGTAGTTTTGCTGTTTTCCAGTATTTCTTTCTGTCCGAAAATTACCTGTCGTGCCCATCGAGCTAACTTCGCGAAGAAAGAGCATCGTTCTGTTACTCTGTGCGTGTAATATGACGTAATAAGAAGACTAGAAGAGCTAGAGTAACCCTTTTTGACCCCTTGCATCTAGAGTTATCCTACTTCCCCGAACAGCAGCGGTTTGTGTCAAAATGACAGACACCCCTATCTGACAATATTTTATTCAGCTTTCAACTGAGGTTCTGATCATCCAAATTCAAAAATATTGTTTGACCGTGTAAACCAGCGAAAGCATGCTGCATTTCTATTGCCTCAAACAACAACAACAACAACAACAACAACAACAACAACAACAACAACAACAACAACAACGGCAACAACGGCAACAACGGCAACAACAGCAACAACAACAACAACATCAAGAACAACAACAACATCAACAACAAAAGAATGAATTAGTGAATGAAAGCCCCTCACTCTAACGTGATGCAACTGACCTCACCACACAGACAGAGGAAGAGCTGGCTAACATGATGCCGCCACTGGATCTCAACTTCAGTGACAAATGGGGCGCTCCTTACAACGGTACCCACGAGATACCAGAGGGCGTGGAAGTTCCTAGCGCGATAGACTGGAGACAGCAAGGATATGTCACAGGAGTAAAGAACCAGGTGAGAAAGAGAGATAGAGAGATAGATAGAGAGAGAGAGAGAGAGAGAGAGAGAGAGAGAGAGAGAGAGAGAGAGAGGGGAGAAAGGAAAGGCGACAGACACAGACAGAGTGACTGAGAAAGAGAAAGACAGAAAGAGAGAGAGAAAGAGAGATAGAAAGAGAGCCAGAGAGATAGAGAAAGAGAGTAAAAGAAAGAGATAAAGAGAAAGAGAGAAAAGAGAGATAAAGAGCAAGAAAGAGAGACAGAAAGAGAGAGAAAGCAAAAGAAAGAAAGAAAGAGATAAAGGGAGAGACAGAAAGAGAGAGAGAAAAAGAGCGAGAAAAGGAAAAAGAGAGAAAGGGAAAGAGAGAGAAAGGGAAAGAGAGAGAAATAAAAAACAGAAAGAAAGAAAGGGAGAGATAGAGAGGAGAAAGAGAGAGAGAGAGAATCAGAAAGAGATAAAGAGAGAAAGAGAGAGAATAAGAAGATGAACGTAGAGATGATGAAAATGGCGAATATGTTGAGAAGAGAAGCAAGATAAAAAAAGAAAAAGGTAGGAGTAAGAAAGAGGGCTTTGGAAAAAACAGGAGGCTTAACAAGAGAAAAGAGGGAAAGAAAGAGATAGAGGGAGACGGTGGTGATGAGAGAGTACGTCAAGTGCCTAGAATTAAGAAAGCTGTATACACCAGAAAATAGGTAATAATGATAATACTAGACAGGCAGGTAGGCAGGCATGCATACAGGCAGGCAGGCAGGCAGACAGGCAGTCAGGCAGACAGGCCGGCAGGAAGGAAGGCAGGGAATCGACTGTTGATCAGACAGAGAAAAACGTATGCAGGCAGATATGCAAGCTGACAAACACATAGATGAACATGTTATAGAAGCATCCTCCTGAGCAAATTATGACCTGACCTACGAACAGACAGACAGACAGACAGACAGACAGACAGACAGACAGAGACAGACAGACAGACAGACAGACAGACAGACAGACAGACAGACAGACAGACAAAACAAAAGGATCATATTATAACTAATTATTTTGGGTTACTTTCAGGGTTCATGCGGTTCATGCTGGTCATTTAGTTCGGTAGGTCAAGTATTATTTTGATAATTACGTAAATGTTCTTTGCTCCGTGAGTACGGTCCCAGTTCGGTGTTTTTAAAAGGGTGATGACCTTAGAACGAGTGTCTTTAGCGATGGCACCACTAGTGTGACATCAGATTTCACCCATGTGTCTGAGATACCTTTATGTATGTTCTTATGAAAGCATTTTTGGATTTTCTGTCTTGACGCAGAATACCAGAAACTAGCAACACCCTTTGGTGATAAATGAAGTAACTTTATACCCAAAAAGAAATTCTGGAAAAGTCTCCATAGGATCATGCATAAACGTGTCTATGGATGAATTCAGGAATAATAATAATAAAAAAATCTGGTGCCATCGCAAATGACAGTTGCTCTAAGATCATAACCCTTGGAAAAGAAAAATGCACCATTCAGCACTTTGGTGTGCAAGTTTGCATAGGAATCCATTGCATTCATTGTGATAAGTTGCACACCATATCATATACATTATACATCCTTTGGAAAAGGCTAGTGCCTCCCCTTAAAGGAAATGCGGCCTCATAAGGTTAATTCCAATATTCTTGTCGAAGTGACATTTCTTTAGCCTCAGTTGAATCTTTATCTGTGGATATTTTGTTCGTAAGGAAAAGAAAAGCTAATTGCCCTTAATTTCCTGTTGATCTTTTTTTTTTTTTAGAGCATTAGTGTTGAAAAGTGTAGGCCTATATTTTTTATTTCTATTTTTGGAACTCCAGACAGGATCACTTGAAGGCCAGTGGTACCGCAAGACGAGGAGGCTGATTCCCCTTTCCGAACAGCAACTGATAGACTGTTCCGGTAGCTATGGCAACCAAGGGTGCCACGGTGGCTGGATGGATCCTACCTTTCAGTACATCAAGGACGCCGGGGGCATTCAGTCAGAGTCGACTTATCCATACCGAATGGCGGTAAGTAGAGACACGAACCAAAATACTGTGAACGAGGTCACTTTACAAAGATTTAATTTTCACGAATTTTGCGAGGTTCAACTTCACACGAGAAAATTACATCCCAGGTAAAATACCGTAACAATTTTCAAAGAATTTACTTCTCTGCAAAGGAACTACAATTGTAGTTCCGTGTTTTTCCATATACTACCATTCCTAATTTGAATATTATTGATTATAGTATTTCTTCTAGCATCACAAAGCAGGGGTGCCAGTGTGTGTTTAGTCTGAAGAAGGATCACATTATGGCCCGAAAATTGGTATATGTTTTACAATATCATCACTATGATCAAAGCATTATATATATTAACATATGAACCTTTTGTACATTTTGAAAAATCCTTGTATCAAATGATGACGGTGAATATATTATGGTGATGATAATGTAGCACTCGGCTGTTTTAAAGATCTCTGCTCTAATTTTAACCTAAACCTGAACACTGCTTCATCTACCTAAACACTGTTTTAAACTTTTCACCTTCCCTTTATGTGAGTGCGATTAATAAGTTTTCATTCACTCATTCACTCCTACCGAAATAAAAGCTTTTGCCGAAAAGTTTAGGCTGTCTTACAGTTTAGCTCATATAAATTTTTCATTAAGGTTTGATAATCTCGGATTGAAGTAATGTTCAAAATTTTCGCCTTCTTTACAACGATGATGATGATGACGATGATGATGATGATAAGGAAGATGCCGTGAAGTGTTCGTGTGATCTTTCGTTATTCATTATTTTATGTTATGTTCCCTGAAGAAAGACACTGATCCGAAAATTTGGAACTTTTATTAAATTTTTCATGCCACAGTATGAGAGTGTTTTATATTTTTGAAAATGATAAGGTAGATGATGATGATGATAATGATGACATCNAAATTCTTTTTTCCACAATCTTGGGACTTCCCACCCCCACCCTTCCTACTCTCCCTTTTCTTACCACTTTCTGTTTTTTCTGTTTCATGCCTTCCCGGGGCCGCACTCTTCCCCTTCCCCTTAGTTAAAGTAGCCTTTCATAATCCATGCATGTCTTTTAGCTGGTCTGAGCGTGAGTATGTATTTGTATGCATTTATTTATACGTGAACTTGTGTGCAAATGTGAGTGCGCTTGGTAGACTGTGTCGGCTCTTTCTTTTCTTTTATAGGTACAGGTTACATTTTTAATCATTATAGTATTTTATTCGCCCTGATGAAGGTCTAGCGACCGAAAATTTGGCAAATTTTACCATTGGATTCTTATTAGATTGTGATTTTTATGTGTGAAATTCTTACTCCCTATTGTATTATAATTATTAAATTGTTTAACATTGACTGGTAGACAGTTCCTTAATATATATTTTTAATATATTACTCATAATTAATGATGATGATGATGATGATGATGATGATCTTGTATCACTTCTCTTCCAGCAAGGGCCTTGTAAGTTCAATAGACAGCTGGCTGTGGCCCAAGCTAGAGGTTACAGTGATGTGTCAAAAGGTAACGAATACGCGCTTATGAATGCTGTGGGCACAGTGGGTCCCGTCTCTGTGGCTATTGCTGTAAACAGCAACTTCCAATCGTATCGAGGAGGTAAGTGTGTTCCATGTGTAGTTGTGTTGTGTGTATATGTTCTGCATTTATGTGTATGTTGTGTGCACATGTGTTGTGCTGATGTGGGTTGCATCTGTTTGGTCCTTGCAATTTGACAAAATGGGAAGCCACATCCCCTCCTCAGTAAAGGAAGTATCTGCTCTAGGCAAGCCAAAATGGCTACGGCTAATGCGGAACAGACAAAAAACAATGCATTAACTAGCCAGTGATGCTTGCTATACTTATAATATTATCCTTGCCTCATTCATTACCATACGTACTGCTGTTGATTTTTGCCACATCCTCTTGCGACTTAAGGTCAACAATAAGACGTCCTAATAACAATTTGAAACAGTTCATGGTGTTAATTTATTCGTCATAATGCTTTAAATGTTCATGTGCTGTCCCGCCGTATATTGTGATGTTCGCCCATGTACCACAGCTGTGGTCTGGGTTTATATCAATAAACGTTTAAAAGAGTCAGCCATCTAACCATCAGAACATCAACCCACACCAGGGCCGTCTTACCCGCAGGGCACTATGGGCAGTAGCCCAGGGTTCCGGGCTCTGGGGGGCCCCGGGTGTGAATTTTTTCAGACACACGGTAGGCCTATAGACTTAACCTTTTACTTTGTATCAAGAAGGTAAGGGGCCCCGTGGGGCCTGAGTGCCCAGGGCCCCCGAAATACTTAAGACGGCCCTGACCCACACATCGTTTCTCCCTGCTTCCTCCCATGGTCAGTCAGTCAGTCAGTCAGTCAGTCAGTCAGTCAGTCAGTCAGTCAGTCAGTCTGTCCTCACTCACTCACTCACTCACTCACTCACTCACTCACTCACTCACTCACTCACTCACTCACTCACTCACTCACTCACTCACTCACTCACTCACTCACTCACAGGTATTTACACGGACTCAGCATGCAATAGCGGCCAGATCAACCACGCTGTCCTGGTTGTTGGCTATGGTGGCCAAGGCTCCAGTCAATACTGGCTCGTCAAGAACAGGTAAGCTTTGACTAGACCCTTCCTATTTTATCAGTACCTTAGTTGACACACCTACTGACAATACCCCATAAATCACGACCCAAACAAAGCATCAGGGGATTCAAACCATCCGCTGAAACATGCAAGATGTTTATATATACTACCTTATGTTAAAATTAACAACAACAACAACAGCAACAAAGTTGTATTGGCCATTTTCCGGCTGTTTCTTTTAGAAACAGACAAAGAATTTAAATCTGCACTGTTCAAAAAAAAAAAGCGTACAAATCAGCATGTTTGTTAGTTTAATTTTTGTTTATTTATTGCGATTAAAGCAGGGCACTGTTATCTTGGAGAAGATTGGCAAATCTGCGGACATGACTAGGGAAATCGAGATATATTTTTCTGAAAATCTAACACTATCTGTGATGTTTATCTTATATATATTACTGAGTAGGTAATGAACAATTTATTCCTGGCAGAAGTTTTTATATTTTTAATACCATATTTATCGCCTATTTACGCTTCATACTGTCATTTTTACAATAATTTTATTCGCATCTGTTCACTGGACAGACAGTAACTATCGAAAATCTCGTGCCAGGTTATGGACACATATTATTTAAGTACATGGGGTTTCACCAACCTTCCAGTCATGATACTCAGGAGTGATCTGTACTATAATTATAATTATTAACTGCACTGTGAGTAATTCCCACTTCCATCTCTCTGTTGGTGAGCAAAGAGCAACATGTCTTTTTTTTTCTCACAACTATCTTGAAAAAATCCAACTGTGTAGTCCTTCACCACCATTTAACATCAAGCCAGCTTCCCAGGGCTGGCTTAGCCAATCAGAACACGACTTGAGGGGCACCTCGTTTGACTTAAAAACTTGATCGAGGCAGATGATGAGATGTACACGAAATAATAAAATACTAAAAATATCACAGGAACTATTTTGAAGATTTTAAATGAACATAATGCGGCAGTGTATTGTTTTCACCTTTGAGGATGAAGGATCCAAATTGTATAAGCCTCTTTGAGCCCATTTAATAAAAATGTCTCCTCGAACCACAGGAACGTTCCGGGATTGCGAAGGATAGTCCACAGATCTGGTGCCACCACTGTGCTCAAATTATATACTGTTCACTGTTTAGATTTTTCACAGTTTTAAATTAGATGAAAAAGGGTTAAAAATTTTGGCCCTCTTTTGCAGATCACAGGCGCGCACAAATGAAATCCGCTGAAGGCATTGGGAAACACCGTCGGCAACAATTTTTTTTTGTACAAATTTAAGACTGAATTTCACTACTTCTGCGGTATCGTTTTATGTTAAACGATTATTTCTACACTGTCCTTTAGACAGATTTTATACTCTACTACTACCGACTTATAATCCAATTTTTTTTTACCAATTAGGCTCCTGCAACCTTAAAGTTTGGCCATCCTGATGGCCAGGGGTAAGAAACGAGTAGAAAAAGGCGACTCTCAAACCCATATTTATAATGTACAGTACATAGATTACGTATTGGTGGGAAGACCCTACCATACATTTCACAGAGAATGAATATTAGTTTGTTTGTTTGTTTGTCATTTGTGGTATTGACTATTGCTCTTCTCTACAGTTGGGGGACCGGTTGGGGAGTCGGGGGCTACATTTACATGGCCCGTAACAAAGGAAACATGTGCTGGATTGCTTCCTACGGTACTTACCCTCTCGTGTGATGCAGAGGTGGATCCAAGCCTTGCCTGCAGTGAATTCATCGTATCAATGCCTTACTGACGAATCGGCCAAAATTTCTAAAAATAGCAACTTTTTTTTTGTGTGCATGATTTGCATCTACATATCATTGGTCCTCATCTCAAGGTCATAATCTGTTTATCACAGAATGTAATCGTTGTTAATTATTGACCGCAGGAGTCACATTGCAAAGAATGAAAAGCCAACTATTCTTTACTGATATAATTATATTTCTTAAATAGACAACTGCAGTTGAATTCGCATAAGCGCACATTTCGCATAATCTGTCTCAAATAATGTATCTTCAAAGATAAGGCTGTACGAGCCGAGAATAAGTAGCGCAGCTTTAATTAATTAATAATTTAAGGGCACAGATATATGGATAGACGATTTTACGTACGACCTAACATGTTTAAGACAAGGGAGCTGTTGAGGGCAGGAAATGAAATGTTTTAGTAAGATTAGGAAAATACATCGAAATTGTGTTCCAAATATATCAGTAACGGTATAAAGCTGTTAAGTAATTTGAGGAAAAAAGAATGCGCGTAAGGACTAAATGATTATTGGTGTAAGTGAGTGGTCCATTGTTATTATTCTTAATTGTAACATGTACAAGGAACTTATGAACATAACAGTGTGAATGAACGAATACGTTGTGAACCTGTGTGAATTTAGAAGCTATAGGTATGAAGATGCCAATGTTTTTTTCACTGCTGGCTATATTAGGTTTTACACCTCTCATTAACTTATCCAAGGGTCCCGTGTCAAAATACTTTCCAAACATGTTATTGGGCTCTTCTTCCAAATTTTGACACAAAGAAGAATGCCCCTCAACCAGTTAGCTTTTGAGAACTTAGGCAGTGAAGCAGACAACCTAATGTTTTAGGCCTTTTCACTCAGTTAACAGGGTAACCTTACCCACCTAGGAAGAAGCACAAATTTTATACTTGAATGACTGAACCTCATCTATTTTGAGTCTACACATGTGTTTGCACCTATCTAAGTCTTTGAAATTCAAACCCAACCCCTTTCCCCCCTTCCCATAACCAGTTTTCTGATTTTATAGGGACTATTTAAATTTGCAGACCAAAATGCCAGGTGCTCTTGGCATCTTCATACCTATAGTGATTTACATGTTCATGTACTGTCCGGTCATATATTATACTAATTTTTTGCTTATGTACGACAGTTGTGGTCTGGACTTATCCCAATATACTTCTTAATCTTGTATTTACTTGTATGATGTGTATTGTTATATGTGTTTGTATTATGAATGAGATGTATAACATTGTATAACATTGTAAAACCATTTCCCTAAAGGGTAAATTAAGTCGTATTTTCTTTTTCCTAAAGTTTTAAACTTGTTAAAACTTTACCGCACGCTTTGTTCAGTTCCACCATTCCATTACACCCAATACTACCTTGAATTTACGATTAATCGCTTGTACTGTCTGCCTGTTTTTTTTTTTATTTAAAAAAAATCTATATTGATGAGCATAATCAGAGATTATGTCTTGTTCCTATTGTATTGTTACGTACACCTTCTTAAAATGTGCATATTATTATTGATAAAGTCTATATATTCCACAGTTACTGCAATCAGTGCCAGAACTGTTGAAACACAAACATTCCAATGTCAGAACTATTCAGGTCAGGGTGGACTGGGAATGAGGGTATTAGGGTAAAGGTATGGGCGCTCTCTCAAGACAAATAGTCGGTGGTGACATCGTCATTTTCTGAGAAAAACATGGGTGTAACAATAAACCAAACATAGATTAGCGAGTACCTTTAGATTAGAATGAGGGTGGAGATGGACGTGACCATACTACCGTTTAGGCCCGATTCACATAGGAGGAAACGCGAAACGAGAAACGGAAAACGCCGAGACTCGAAACGTCTCACGCCACATATCACGTGATCACATCGGCCTAGTCATGCTCTGTTCGCCAGTTGACATAATTTGACAATTTGGATTCCTCCGATGAATTGTTATTGAGAAAGAAAGGGAGAAAACACAGCTTGTGGTGCCGTGAGCATTTTCTATTCAGGAACACGATAATGACATTGTTGGACCTGGTGTTCAAATGTTCATGTATAAGTAATAAATATTACTTCGTGTAGTCGTGTAGTACACACTTGCCCCAAAACGCGACAAGAACAGTGAATATGACCACTTTACATTCTCACGTCACCACATGCGTTTTGCGTTTCTGGCGTGTCGTTACTTCCAATGTGAGAATGCCGTTAAGATCTTTGTTACCATTTTTGTTTACACGCATGACCCAATTCGGGTTTTCCGTTTCTCGTTTCGCGTTTCTTCCTGTGTGAGCCAGGCCTTAGAAAATTGACTGGGCAATTCCCATGAGAATGGTGTTGCAAATTTCTGATAATTTTGTGTCAAGGCAAACCCCCCCCCCCCCCCNCCCCCCCAACCCCAAAAAAACAACAACAAAACAACGACTCCATAGAATCATTCATAGAGATTTCTCGGAACCGTGAGTGAAATCTGGTGTCAAATAACTGGTGCCATAGCTAGTGACACTTGTTCTAAGATCATCACCCTTGAGGGATAAGAATGCACCATTCAGCACTTTGGTGTGTAATTTTGCATAGAAATCCAATGCACTCATGGGCATAAGTTGCACACCATGATGTGTGCATTACAGTCCCTGGGAAAGGGTAGTGCCTACCCTTAAATATAAACCGACATTGGCCACTATAAAGGTCAGGGTTTTTTTAGAAAATGGTGTAGCTGACGTGGCATTATACTGGAATTGCCCAAATCAAAGTACTGTGTATCTGGCACGAGTAAATTATTAAGGACCGTGCCTGAATTCTATTCTCTTAGTCATTCTTTGTTCGCTTGGCTTTCTGACATGCGTGATAATGAATTTGTTTCAAAGTAGTATAGCACAACGAATCAGCAGAATGTTGCCTAAAAAAAAGGTACTGGAAGCGGTACAATGTGAAATGTAAGCGGCTGTGTCTTTATTCATGTGGATGTATAACAGAAGTCACATTACTTGACAACAGATAAACCTGGCGTTGCTCTCTCATCTAGCTCTCTATGCGATCTTAAGAACTGGCAAGGGAGGTATGCACATAATAAAACATCCTCGTTCTCCAAACATGGTCAAATTCAGGCAATTTATGTGCACTGGGCAAAGTGAAGTATTGGAAAAGACAAAACATTTCTATTTAGATGATTATTAAAACTTACGAGTTTAGAAATCATTTGACTAACTTCATAGCAATTTCTGTAAGCTTGATATCCTCAAGTCACATTCCATCTCTACAGTATGCAATACATAAATGTCAGCATATCCGCCCATTTTCATCTGGTTTTATTCCATAAATTCTGTAATAAGAGGTTATGTACTTGTTGTAATGTTTGCTACCATGTACGATTGTGCGTGAGCTATTTATGCTGTGAATTGAGTTGAACTGATTTGAAATAAAACGAACTCACTTGAATTGCATTGAAATATAGTTGTGTTTTTCTTTTATAGTGGTAACAACAGAATATTCAGCAAAATGCAAAATGTATTCTGTGGAGCTCTTAGATAGTGTGTTGTGTAATTGTCAAGATGGTTTTCATGAATGGTTGACCCATTCTGTTCATGTCCCTTCGAATATTGCATCGCTCGCCCATGCCTCACAGTTGTAGTCTGGGTATATCAAAGTTTATCAAGCATATAAAATAAACTTGCTGTAGTAGGAGTCCTTGTTTCTTGTTGTTGACTTAGGTATTTGTTCCTTTGTTGCATATTTAGTTAAAAGTATCTAGACTGCATATATTACTCTTAGAGAGCTGAAATGGAGACTGAGAAAAAAATTGATTTGGTGCTTTCAAGTACAGAAACAGATTGAAACGGTAGACCTTGAACAAACAATACTGGTGCAAAAAAGAACTATAGATAGATAGATAGATAGATAGATAGATAGATAGATAGATAGATAGATAGATAGCAGACAGACAGACAGACAGACAGATAGATTGATAGATATACATATAGATAGACAGACAGACAGACAGATAGATAGACAGATAGATAGATAGATAGATAGATAGATAGATAGATAGATAGATCGATAGATCGATAGATAGATAGATAGATAGATAGATAGATAGATAGATAGATAGATATAAATATAAATATAATATATCTGTTTGCTCTGTGATAAAAATATATAGACTATTTTTCTGCATTTTCTTGATGAAAAAACATCATATTATCTGTTGTCATTTCCCCGTTTGTATCAATAATAATCATGCTAGAAAATGCATCTGTAATAATACAAATAAAACTAAAAAACATGAGACAAAATGCTGGTAGTCTCTGACGGAAACAGGGTAATAACTTACTCCCACTCCAGATTGTGAAATTAAAAAAAAAACACCAAAAAACATAAATCAGGAAATGCCTTTATTAGCTCCTTGGCAGGACATTTACAAAATTCCAGACTGTACTACATTTTATTTAGGTAATACATATATAACTAAATTAGGCAAATAATTTGGCGTAATTCATTATTTTTCAACACATATTCCCAGGCAGATCTCCCACAGTATTGCCACAAATGACAATATGAAGGTTAAACCATGCATCACTTAAATTGAAAGTAGAATCGCTCCAGTTCATTTTGCAAGAAAATTTAGAACTTACACATTAACGATGGGATTACTTACCATCTTGTGAAATTCATTTATTCTGCATGATGAACGTAATGCAATGTAATTCTGACGATGGTAAGAGATCCCATCATTATGATGTAAGAAGTACACTAACTCTACATGTTGAACGCTTCTAAGCGTGCATTTAGCACCGATACACCATAATACCTCTTACGATGATAAGAGATCTCATCGTTAATGCACAAGTTCTCCAATATTACGCTCATCAAACCAGTGGGTAAATGGCGTATGATGCGACGAAGCACATGTTTTTGCCTCTCGCGATGCGGATATAACCTTTCTCGCCCCACTCAGGACCCCAACTGTGGAGGAGTTTGAAGAAAGCAGCAAGTAATAAACAGCAGTATATTTCCATTCTACACATTAAGACATTGTCACAGATGACTGACAGTTATGATGACATGACATCTTCCAGCCAATTACATTCTCTTTGATCATCATAAAATGTCCTAAAATACCGGAACATTTCTCAACAACAACAACAACAACAACAACAACAACAACAACAACAACAACAACAACAACAAAAACAACAACAACAACAACAGCAAGAACAATAACAGCATCAACAAAAAAAAATTGGCCATTTTTCTCTCAAGCTTGGCTTGAGCTTTGGTTATGGTATGCGTGTTTTCTGTTGGCAGGAGCATGAAAAAAGGACATCTTGGATTTTATCACTATGAAAAGGAAGTTGTGTTTACATTTTACAGCTGAAAATGTCCTTGGCCATGCTATGATAATTTAGACTAGCTATTTTGAGCACTTCATTGTCACGCTATAGCGTGGTCTCGCTACACATATTGGATATAGATATGATACAGGACTGAATGGCCATTGGGATGTTTGGGTCTAGGATTTAGCTCACATACCTCATTCCCCCCATAGATTAAACAATGCCAACGTCAGTTCCAGGACTGTTATTGTTCTCGTTGTTGCTGTTGTTGTTCTTGTTTCTCTGATTGCTGTTGCTGCAGCTGCTGTTGTTGTTGTTGTTGTCGTCGTCGTCGTCATTGTTCTTGTTGTCGTTGTTGTCCTTGTTGGTGTTCTTGTTGTTGTTGCTGCTGCTATTGTTGTTGTTGTTGCTATTGTTGTTGTTGTTGTTGTTGTTGTTATCGTCGCCGTCGTTGCCGTCGTTATTGTTGTTATTTTGTTTCTTCTTCTTTCTATTCATCTCTTCGACAACTCAGAAAATGATTAAGGTGGTACACTTCTCTACCCTTGTAGAGTGTAGTGCATTACTGGGGTGCTCACTGCCCTTTTCCAGTTCAGTTGTTACATGCAAAACTGCGCACCAAAATGCTGAACAGTGCACTTTTCTTTGTTGTGAGTAGTGATCTTAGGAAAAATGTATCTCAAACTGCAATTGTTGCTTGGCCATCAGATTTCACACATGTATTTAAGACGCAGTAATGCACGTACGTACGGAAGCATTTTATATTTGTGAGGTTCATTCCTGTTCTACTGCTTTAAGAGACAGCGTTTTCCATTAGTTCCATCTGACTTTTTCTTGAAAAACACAAATTAAAAAACCTCTGCAAGTATGTGTTAACGTGTCTTTGATACATGTGTGAAATCTGATTGTGAAGTAATGAATGTACTTTGAGACAACGTTTTCCTAAGATCACCATCCACTACAACATCAACAACATCAAAAAATGCGCTGTTCAGCACTCTGGTGCGCAATTTTGCATATGAAATGTATTGAATTGGAAAAGGGCAGTGCGCACCACAGCAGTACACTAAATTTTTCAACGGGAGAGTAGTTGATTGCCTTAAATGCCTTGCAAGTCTCTAATTTCCAGTGACCATTCTGGGTTGTTAAATGTTACATTGCTTACAACCTACCTGTTTTTAACAATCCAGTAGCTGGTGGCGTACCCCACAACCAGTGCCGAGTGGTCAATAGGGTTTTTGTTGCAAGTTGGGTCATCAAACACACCTGTGAGGTATTGAATGAGAAGAGTGAGTACTTAGATAGATACGGAAATAGACTTATTCGAGGATTAGCTGACGGATTGTGAGGGAACATTTGTTTGAGGTTCCCTGACAAATCGAAAAAAAAATGGAATTAATACGCTGAATTTTGAAATAAAAATATTTTGTTTTGACTGGTGAAGATGTCTGTTTCCAAACCCACAGGCCTGAAAATCGGCGCTTTTGTTAATTATCGACTTCAGTGCAAAATTTCTGTTTTCTGTTTCTGTCTACTGGATCACTCAGTCGAACACTTTTCCACACCCTATAAACCCCCCCCCCCCCNCCCCCCCCCCCACACACACACACAAACACATGCACACACACAAGCACACACACAAGCACGCACACACCCACATACAAGCACACATACATGCTCGCAAGCACACACACACACACACACACACACACACACACACACACACACACACACACANACACACACACACACACAGACAGACACACACATACACACAGGCACACACACACACACACACACACACCCACACACACACATACTTTCTCTCTCCCTTTCTCTCTCTCTCTCTCTCTCGCA
>JAWQUT010000064.1:464442-492289 GCA_033807755.1 Ellobium chinense | reverse complement strand
GATGGATGGATGGATGGATGGATGGATGGATGGATGGTTGGATGGATGGATGGATAGATCGATGGATCGATGGATGGATGGACAGGTGAATGGTGTACCCAGTGCGAGGGGAAAAGTGCACTCAAAACAATGTGAGGGGAAAAGTGTACTCAATGGCAATTTTGTCAATGGTTTTGAAACACGGTTAACTACTTCAGGCTGAGGTTTCGATCAATGACTAAGTAAAATATATGCGTGCTTCCATAGAACCAGTTAATTTAATTTGGGGGNGGGGGGGGGGGGGAAGTGGGAAGGGGTCGGGGATATACCCCACTTTCAAAACTTTAAACTTAGTTCAAGAATATATATATATAATGCTAACGAACCCATAGTAATTTGTTTGTTGACATCAATAATTGCAAAACATGACGCAGCAAAGAATTCAAGTGAGTCAAAGTCCACAAAGTCGCGGTTCTTTAGTTTTCCCGAACTAATGGTTACAGAAGCCTAATCCAATTTCCCTCTTTGAGCCAATAAACTGTTTTCTCTACTGTTATTTGCAAGAAATTCCACAATCTCTAGGTCTTCTTTAATTATTTGCAGAATTCAATGAGCTTATTAAAAATGATGTTCAAAATATAGATATTGCAGTTCGTTTTCGAGCTGCGAACCGATACATCGAAAGGTGTAAACAAGCTAACCAGTTTCCTTAACGACAAGTGCTCCGCAGAGAAGGCCACACCGAAACCGAAGCGAATGACCCAAACTTCAGATTTAATTTACAAAATCAGGAGAGAATGTAAAATAATTCGCAGGTAGGTTCACAAATCTAGGGCCCATTCTTCACAATATGTAACAACATTTTATTTTCAGCCAATTAGAAGGCTGTAACCTAATCATCCTATGAATAATTCCATTGATTTTCAATGCCTTTGAGTTCTGACTTTACATAGCCTTTTTAGTCTCTGTTCATTTCACTCTTTGGCCTTTTCGAAAATTTCTACACAACTCGTGGAACTTTTGCATTAAGTCACTTTTTGAGTTTTTTAAGGTTTGAAAAATCTAGCAGTCTGAACTCGTTGCCAAAAGCAAAATAATGAGGAAGATGCGGGCTGGCCTTGAACATTGGGGCAATCAAAATAAAACTATACTTTTTTTGTTTATTGTTCAAAAGATGAGTAGAAGATCAGAATAGTAGAAACAATTCAAAGCATAAAAAAAGGAGAATGTGGAATGAACATGATGTTGTGTCATCTTAAATCTTCAATATCTTGTTCTACTTTTTCGTCCATCGTCCCAAATTTCACTTTATCTGTGCTCTGTTTTCCTCTCTTTGTTAAGGAAATATCTTCCTGAATGTTTTTCATCGTCAGCAGAGTTGTCTTTAATTTTTTTTTCTCTCTCCCTCTCGTCATCGTCTTTCATTAGTTATCTTCTTTTCCCTTTCACGCCAATCACTTCCTCCAACATTCTTCACTCCTTCATCTATTTCTTCCTCCTAATTGTCCTTATCACAGTATTTATCCATTTATTCGCTCTCTCTCTCAATTTCATCAACCTCTCCTCCATTTTTTTTCTCCATGTCTCTTCTCACAACCACCCTCTCCCCTCTTCACGAGCTGAAAAGAACAACGCCTTTCCCTCACCCCCCTTTCCTTAATCTTTGCCGTGTACTCTAAAGGGAAACAACCCCATGAAATGGACTTCGGAAAATGTCACTTGATGAGATTTGGCCCAAACTGGCTTTGTCCTGCCTCCAAAGTCTTGAAAGCATTGCCAGGAAGATATCCTCGTAAAGCAAATTGAAGCAGACAGGATAGGACGCTTTGGGCCCGAGATTACATATTTTTGCCATAACCGAACTTTTCAGAGCAGGAAAACACATTAAGTTGTGGATGGGTGACGTACGGGGTTCAGTCTTATCTAGTGTCCAACGGATGCGTAGCTGTTAAGCTTTAAGACTCTTCGGTAATGATTTAACACCTTCTCTAAATTTGGCGTACTTATGCGCCCCGGAAGGTGTTACCATGTCGTTTTCTGGGTATCCATATATCATTTCCCCTACATAATGAACTATTACTAAGTACAGGCTAATAGGCTCATAAAAAATGTAACGTATCGAACGGGTTAAGCTAAGTAAGTTATTGGTGGTTCAATCAGAAATGTAGAAAAAGGTTATCAAAAGACCCTTTTGGCCTAAAAATTGCCTTCAAAATTCTACACAGGGAACTGGAAAGCAACCTTTCGTACGTAAGTTAAATTTGATAATTATTATGTGCAAAGCAGAATGGACCATTTTAGGCTACAGTTTGGTAGCTTCCGGAGTTTTTTATGTTCTCAAAATCCACGTGGGGCATAACAGTTGTTTACCATCCCCACATGGCCTTCGCACATACACAGATACACAGGAAAACTCACAAAGAATCACAAAATCTAGGAATATGCAAGAGTGTTCCTTGATAATTAAGAAAAAAGTCTAATATCGCCCTGCTCATTTCTTAAGTTAGTTTTTGAAATCTTGAGAAATTTAGCGCTCTCCACCTGTTACTGAAAGCAAAACAATGAGGCTAATGTGGTTTTGTTTGTAAAATTGGGATATAATAACAATTCAAAAATCTACATTTGTTTTAATAAGGAAAAGAAGATAAATAGAAGATCACAGTAATATAAACAACTCAAATCATGAAAAAAAATGACTCAGGCGAATGTGGAATGTGCTTGGCACTATGTTTAAATCCATGAAACAAGGCTAATAATAATGTATTGTTTTTCCTACTTGTGTAATAAGACTCGCATTGGATTTGCATCGAAATTGTGTAACAAAATTTTCAGTAAAGTTATATATCCATTAGGTAGTTAGACGAAAAAATAATGAGGGTAAAGGCTAAATGATTACTAGTGAAAGTGAGTGAAAGTACAGTACTTACACTTTCTGAATATTATTAGTACTTTCTGAATATATGTGAATGTACCAGTGCATTGTAAACATTGTGAAGTTAGTACTTAACAGCGCTTTAAATGTTCCTGTGCGGTCCAGCTGCATATTGTATTTTGCCCATGTACCACATCTGTGGTCTGGACTTATTCTTAATACGGAGCCCAGCTTGATGGCAACGTCTTATTTATTTCACTTAGAAAAAGCGCGGCCTTTCCATCCTAACGTCACTATTTCATCCAAACTTTCGGAAATCACATGACCTTGTAAACTCTTAATCAGAAGTGGTCGATAACAAGACGGCCAAGTCTCTACAGAATTGGAATTTGGATCGAACAACTTCGGACTTAATTCCAGTGATGCTAATCCAGAACAAGCTTCAAGATAAATTATTCTTAATAGAATAGGAATTGGATTCGAATCCAAAAATAAAATGAGAATGGAATTGAGTTTTAAATCTTTTCGTTTCATGCCCACTGATTCGATTTTAATTCTGTCTTTTTTTTTGGCTAAATGTTTGGCAACAAGGACAAATCTGGCTAAGGTCACTTGTGCGTGAGTAATTCTTTACACGTACTCCGTCATCAGCTCAGGGTTGCCAGACTTGGCCTTTTCGGAGCCAAGTATAAGATAATTGGCTCTTTTAACAGGTCCATGGCTCCTATGGCTCTTTGATTCTTTTTTGGCTCCAACGGACTTTAGGTTAAAACAGACTAATTTCCTATGCAAAAAGTATTTATACTTCTCTCAAACTGGTATCTCAAGTGGTCTGGCTTCTGTCATAATTCCCCAGTGAACACAAATCAAAGAATTTCCTCTGTTTCCATTTAACAATCATTTCTTATTATGCTGCTCTAATGGAAGTAGAAAGGGTTTAAGATAATTAAAATACCAACATATATCCAATACATAGACAGTTCGTGGGAAATTTCTCGTCATAAGTCAAACCCAGTAGGCTCATTCTGGACATGGTTTGGCTCTTTTTTGACTCTTTTTTGTTGGCGATTTGGCTTCACCTCTAAGAAAATGTATGGCAACCCTGCATCAGCTGATCAGTATACACCTTTCCTACTTGTCCAGTTTTACTGTGAACTAAATGAGTATTGCAAATGCAGCTGCAAATCCACTTCTTTTGTTCTTATTTACCGTACTGCAAGTAAATATGTCCATAAGGTATGATATCGTCGGCCATCATGCTGAAACCAGTGCTATTTACAAGGTATTTACGAGGTCATTCCCTTGTTTGTTGAGTTAGACCTTCTCTAATCTTGCAAGAAAGCATCAGATGACATATCCCCAAAGCATCACTGAAATTAAATTGGTTTCGCTTGGAATTAAAACAAAACTTCTGATAAATATACAGTGAATTTATTACAAAGAAAGTCGAAGTTCTTGTCCGAACATTTCTACGAGTCTGACAAATAAAATATGAGACATAAAAAGAAAACCCTTTCTCTTTCTTCAGGGGGCACCTCGTTTCATCGACACGCCGACAACTCACCTCGTTTCAGCGACAATCACTGTTCTCACAAGATTAAAGGTTTCATACCCATGCAGTACTTATGCTGTAATCGAGTGCTATTACTAAATTCAATCACATACTTATTAAAAGTTGACAGCGTGTAAATAGTGTAACCTGAGGTTCTCATACTTCTAAAATTAAATGTTCAGCTGAAACATATTATCAAGGCCACATTACACTGAGAGACTTTTTAACCAGCATGTGAAAAACAATACTACCTCCAAAGTTGTAACTGTAAATAATATTCATTTTTATCTAGTCTCTAATTTCACCATCAATATAATAAACAATTTAATGCGGCCATGCCAATCACGGTATGGCGGTCCAAAGCACAGGGAAACGCAGATGGGGTTGTTTAGTACTTAAATACTCTTATAATTTCTTAACACTGAAAAGAAAATAATTGTTGGCCAGTTTCGTATACCTAAGTTTTTTTTAAAAAAAAATGGACAGATCGAGTACTGTCTACGGGCGAGTGTCGATGAAACAAGGTTACCTGTACAGTGCCTTCGAGAGGTTAATCCTTCTCCTTTGATCTTCTTTAACAATAGAGAGAATGTTGCCGATGAAACGAGGCGTACCCCTTTCTTCATTGTTACTATACCCCTTTTAGCTCATCACTGATTAGACAACTGGTCTAAGCAACGAAGGTTGTACAATACAAGCAAATATTAGACTAGTGAGACGGTTGTGTCTTTCTTGGATTATAGCATGAATGGATGCACTAGGTTACACACGCGCATTAATTTTGAGGTCACTTTGGTTGAACTTACAAGGAAGGGTGATCTATTTATCATATCATTTTTTTCTCCCTCTCAAGGGCCCCGTGACCTTAGCTGTGGCCTGTTCTAATGCATATATCACTTCCCTGATCAGTTTAGATTAAATAAGCAGCACTGTTTCGGTTCAGAGGTTTGAAAAGATTGGGACTGCTAGTGACATACCCCTGTTTACTTGAAAAAGCCTGAGGCCTTAAGTGGCTTTTCATGAGGGTGGGTCAAACGAGGAGACACAGTAAAAACTTTACTTGTCATGGGCTATTACAAGTTATGTATTTTTTTTTTTTTAGATCAGATGCTTATCTCCATTTACTGGTGAGTGGGAATAGCCAACGAAAATTAGGGCCGGAGTGACGGCGATGAACAGTACGTAGTAAAATCTAGCAAAAAGATTTGGGCGTGTGTAACTAGCGGCTATGCACGATGGTTTTCTCATTTTAGCAAGCTATTTACAGTGTGAGATATTTGGCTTAACCAAGACTTGAGATACTGGCAAGGATTTTCACAATTCACATGTCAACTGAACTACGTCACTCCACTCACGTCTAGACAGTTACGTCATCAAAGCACGCTACATTGAAATAGTCAAGGGAGATTATCCACACCCAAGGCGTGCTCTTTTGAATACGCACCATCAGTTCGTATCTACTTGCCACAGTAAAGGATAAAGTCACTGGGAATACCCGATTTACAAACATTATTGAGAGCTGATTGGTCCAAATGCATACACTGTTTACACTGATAGAGTCACCGGGCAGAGACAGCTGACTTCCAGCATTGAACAAAATGTGAGAAGCTGACCATATCTACATCATATAAATATAAACAGTGCTTTCTTTATATGTTCTTAAATGAGAAAAGGTATCCTCATCATTGTTTTCTTTTGACGGATTGATCCCAACCTCGGTAAAGACCGAAGCGGTCAGTGCTCGGCCGACCCTAACAATGAGTGCTTCGGTCAAAACCTCGGCTAGGATAGGATATCAAACAAAAACACTGACGACAGTTCCTCATCTCTCAGATGTGACATCTCCACAAAGCATCAGATGATGATTTCCCAGCTTTGTAGACTGAACGCCCACTTGAGTTCCATCAGTAATGACCAGGGCATTGCTTGGAGACATTTTGCTTGTCTAGAAAAGTTAGTTCAAAACTGCAGGGGCCTGCATTGCCCCTCCCTGGAGGAGGAGACATTTGCTACCATTTTGCCATCAAATTCTACCATCCTTGACATTCATGTAGAAAAAAAATGTTACAGGGTATGTATGAGACACAGGACTCCACCTCATAATTTAAGAGATATGCAACAACAACAACAACAACAACAACAACAACAACAACAACAACAACAAAAACAACAACAACAACACAACAACCACGACGACGACGACGACGACGACAACAACAACAACAACAACGAGGACGGCAACGACTGCGACGACAACGACAACAACAACAACAACAACAACAACAGCATTATCCACTTTCTGGCGGGCGCTCCCGTCGTAAGCTTTGTTAAGGATGTCTGGCCGGGCTCAGCTTAATGTCATGTCACGAAAAATATGTCATATAATGAAGACATTTATTCGTCTGATCTCACAATAAAGACACCATTGGTTCATTAACCAATGCCCATTAATTACAGATATTTATGACAGACTCACGAACTTCCTGCTTTCCTGTGTGTGACTTACCCATCGTTGCACGTTATGAAGTAACTTCAAACCAATTCTAGCTCATTTATATACCGTTGATGTTTTCGTATCGCCGTCGTTTTTGGAGACTAGATGTAGTAGTAGTTTATGAATAGCGTTTGTGTCCTGTCTTCTTAAAACTGGTATTCTCATATCTGAGCAACACACTAGTGTGCAATAAAAATTCGACTCGGTCAATGTCTCAGAGAGGTATAACATTTTGAAATATTATATTATAGGGGTATAAAAATTGATGAGTCGGTTATATTTAGAATACAAATATAAGAGATCGTAGTCCACAGCAACGGCACCTTCGCAAGAGTCTACTTCGACACTCTTAGCATCATCCACTACCTATACCACCACCACCACCACCACCACCACCACCATCACCACCACCAGTACTGGCAACAATGGTTCATTGCTATCATCATTGCTGTCATTTACATTATTACTGTCATATTAAAGGTGAAAAAAAAACAAAGATAAAAACGTCCACTTTTGAGAACTTATGAAAGTAAATGGTTTATCGCCAGCCTCATCAGCGATATCATCATTTTTTTTATTCGGCTTCATTATCATTGTCACTATCATCATTATTTGCAAAACATTTGTCATTATCATCATCATCATCATCATTAATATTTTCAAAAATAAAAAAAAAACTCTCAACACTGTGGCATGAAAAAATTAGTAAATGTCCTAAATTTTTGGACCTGTGTCCTTCTTCAGGGAACATAAACTAATAAGTAAAGAAAGATTACACGAACACGCATCACAGCATAACACATAGCCAGATGAGATAAAATCTAAACAAACTATAAATACAGGAGTATAAACTAGAACTGAACTCGCACAACCAGGATGGCAGGTAAAGCCAGGACATCTCCCTCCCCACATCCCCATATTCATACACACACAACACAGACACACACACACACACACACACACACACACACACACACACACACACTCACACTCACACACGTACACACACAGACATACACACACACACACACAAACACATACACACACACACACACAAGCATATCCACACGCACAAACTCACACACACACACACTAACACATACGTATACACACATACTCAAGGCACATACATACATATTAACAAAGATATAATATATACATACATAATATATATACACATACATACACATACATCCATTACACCCACTTATATAAATAGATAAATATAGATCGAGGTAAGAATATCCATTCATGCACATATCATGTAGATACAAATATTATATATCACCCTATCATCATCATCATTATCATCATCATTTGGAACACATTAAAAAAATTAAAAAGTTCTGTCCAAAGCAACCAAGAAGTAAGAAATATACTTTAATATCTAAAGTCTAAAATGCACTGTTATAAGAATATGAAATAATTAACAATTGTCGAATGAAAAAAGTGATCCTTCATCAGGTTAGATACCAAAAAAAAGTACATCGTCATCAACATCATCATCACCATCATCATCACCACCATCATTATTTGCAAAACATTTATCCGCACTGGATGTAAATAAGTAAAACAAAAAAACTATAACAATTTAACAAATTTAATACACAAATTTTCGAATTGGTATCCTTCCTTAAAGTGGTTCTGAATATTCAATTTTAAAATCCCCAAATCCCTGTTTCTTACTCCTTATGCAAAGTTGATGTACACAAGAAGCTTCTAAAATAAAAAGCTTGGGCCGATGGCATTACAGGGGTACATTTTTTAGCGATTGAAAGTTCCAGTCTAGGCCCTAACATTTTCATTCTGAAAATCCTTCGTTTTCATGGAAACGGTCCGAAAACCGGAAGTGACGTCGTAGCCACTACGCAAGCTGCTCGCCATCAACCGACAACAATGGTCTACTGCATTGCGGTTAACTGTCAGTCACCATTTCGGGCGCGCAAATCGTGTTATTTACCGTCGAGTTCCGCTAAAGAGGCATCGAGAACACCACATGTTTTCTTTCACAAATAATCATATAAATGTTGATATTATAGAGGAAATAATATTATGAATTTTTAAGTATTCAGATATATACTATTTCAATCAAAAAGGCATGGGGTAACTCATGAATATTCAGATTATAAGTCAAAATTAGGTCCAACGTCTTGTGCAGAGTGCAGATCTGTAAAGAAGTTTACTAGACTATACATGAGAAATTTGAAAAATAAAATTGTATCGAGGGTCAAAAAGGGTGTTTTCTGCCGAGGGCAAGCGATACTAGACTATGTCTAGGCCCAGTCTAGCACAAACGGCGTTCGATGCATAGGTGGTTTTTTTTATTTGGTGTGGGACGGGTGGAGGCATAGTGGACACAGAAGCATGAAGAAATATGGAAAATATAGAACCTTATAACCCTTTCCACAAAGACACTTTTGATTTCTCTTATTCAATGTGAATCAAATCGTAAATAACGGCTATGTCGTGCCTGTTGGGAGGAACACTCAGTGAACATTCTGACATACCATAGAAAGTTTAAATCACAGATTAAGAGTTATCGTAAACTCTTAAAATGTCTAATCCTAGAAAAAGAATTTAAATCATAACACACCGTACTTTACAAAATCTGTGAAAGCTGGAAATGATAACATTCTGACACACCGATAAAAATAATGTTATCACACAGATTAAGAGTTATCGTAAACTGTTAAAATGCCTGTTCCTTAAAATAAACTTTAAATCGTTACACACCGTATTTTACAAAATCACTGAAACCTGGACATGGCAACATTCTGACACACCGATAAAATGTTAACACACAGATTAAGAGTTATCGTAAACTGTTAAAATGCCTATTCCTTAAAATAAAATTTAAATCGTTACACACCGTACTTTACAAAATCACTGAAACCTGGACATGGCAACATTCTGACACACCGATAAAATGTTTAGGTACAGATTAAGAGTTATCGTAAACTCTTAAAATGTCTATTCCTTAAAATAAAATTTAAATTGTTACACACCGTACTTTACAAAATCACTGAAACTTGGAAATGCCAACATCCTGACACACCGATAAAATGTTTAGGTACAGATTAAGAGTTATCGTAAACTATCAAAATACCTAATCCTAGAACAAAAATTTAAATCATAACACACCGTACTTTACAAAATCTGTGAAAGCTGGAAATGATAACATTCTGACACACCGATAAAATGTTATCACACAGATTAAGAGTTATCGTAAACTATTGAATTGCCTAATCCTTAATAAATTTTTTTCAAATTGAAATATTTGTATAAGAGTTAGAGGGGAACATGTAGTTCAGAGATTGTTAGCAATTAATATAAATCATTTAAGCAATGAATGAGATGCATTCTTTTTGAGATGCATTATTTTTGCAAAATGTAAAGAACCCCATGAACTGTTTTGGAAGACACTTATTTCATAGAAATGTTCATGTGTGCTAGAGTAACATATTAAGCTCCTGTCAGAGTTTACACTGAGAGTGAGATATTACATCAGTATAATACCTCATCAGTTACTTAGAGACTGGAGTGGAACACATGAAAAGTCCTCTCTCACCATTTTCAAAGTAGACTATGCACAGCTGTGACAATGCACTCAGCAAAAAAAAAGGGTTAAACTAGACTCAGATCTAGACTAGTTTGGGTGTAGCCTGTTTAATCTAGACATATTCACCCATCTGTTCATTGCTCAGCCCGTTTGCACTGAGATTACTGATTAGACACTAGACTTGCGGGACCGATGCACGGGCGGTCCATTGCGCGCACATTGTCACTGGTCCTGCTTGTGTCATCTTTCCAATTATTCAATGCTTACCACTCAATTTGCGCCTCTGTTGCATTTAAGTCATTTTTTTTTCTTCTTTCTGAGTTGGTCTGGCAATCTTGGCCGGCTCAAACTGATACGGGTCAATAGGCTTACTCGCGGCCATTGTTTTTTTCCGAAGACAGCGGTTTGGCTAGTGGCTGTGACGTCACCATTTTGGGTGCGCAAATCGTGGTATTTACCGTCGAGTTCCGCTAAACAGGCATCGAGAACACCACATGTTTTCTTTCACAAAATAATCATATAAATGTTGATATTATTGAGGAAATAATATTATGAATACATTTTTAAGTATTCAGATGTATTATTTCAATCAAAAAGTCATGGGGTAACCCATGAATGTTCAGAACCACTTTAAGTATAGGCATCATCATCATCATCATCATCATCATCATCATCATCACCATCATCATTATCAACAACAACAACAACAACAACAACAACAACAACAACAACAACAACAGCAACAGCAACAACAACAACAACAACAACAAAATAACACCGAAGCCAATGACTTCAGAACACAGACAACAGCCGGAAACGATTATGGGTGACCAGAGATCAATAACAGCTGTGACCTAGACCCGAACTATAAGATCTCTAATTAGGACACTTATGTAGTGTGATTATACCTGAGATCTTAAGATCGCCATTAGCAACAACATCAACAATAACAACAACCACTATCACAACAACAACATTACTCAAAATATTAGAATGGTTTCATTCTGACCAAAATCTGGGCCTCTAGTCTCAAAGGCTGTTAGGCAGTTTCCTGTAAGTGGAAGGACAGACTGATGTTTGGATGGGTGGAACAGAAAGTGGAACAAAAAGGATCTATAAAAACAATTAATATTACATAAGCCATAAGCTAGAACAAATTAATATTACATAAATCATAAGCTAGAACAAATTAATATTAAATAAGTCATAAGCTAGTCTGTCTGTTTGTCTGTCCGTCTGCCCGTCTGTCCGTCTGTCCGTCTGTATCTCTGTCTGTCTGTCTGTCTGCCTGCCGGCCTGCCTGCTCGCCAGCCTGCCTGCTTGCCTGTTTGTCTGTCTGTCTATCTGTCTGTCTGTCTGTCTGTCTGTCTGTCTGTCTGTCTGTCTGTCTGTCTGTCTGTCTGTCTGTCTGTCTGTCTGTCTGTCAATGCCGCCAAACGTGGCCAAAAAAATCACAAAAAATCATCGTGGTAATTATTTTCAGTCTCTCTCTGTCTTACTCTTTCTTGCGCCATTTTACCATCTCTCTTTCTCTTTCTTCCTTGTTACACTATCATTTTCAGCTCACTGCTGGAAAGACAGTTGAGCTGACCAGTGACAGGATGTACAGTACAAATGTTTGAGAGGACTCTGGCATCTTTGGAATACGACTTGGTTTGATATACTCTCGGCTACGACCACCCATTATCTCAGATGTAAAATTACCCATGGAACTGTCTCATGTGACTTTATCCATGGAATTGCCACATGTAGCATCACCTATAAAACTGCGCTGTGTGAAATCACCTATGGAACTGCCCTACATGGCACAATCAGTGAAACTCTGCTGTAAGGCATTACTCATAGAACTACCCTAAATGGCATCACCTGTGATACTGCGTTATGCGTCATCACCCAAAGAAACTGTCCTAAATGGCATCACCAATGGAACTGCCTTAAATGGCATCAAATATAAAACTGCGCTACGTGACATCACCTATGGAATTGCCCTAAATGGCATCACTTATAAAACTGTCCTAACACATCACCCATGGAACTGCCCCACTCTCATTGCCCTGTCACATCGATGGTGATATTGGTCCATCAGACTATTAAGGTATTCCCCAGGTACTTTCCACTGCGTCTTTAAGTAACCGCCTAATGGAATGGATAATAGACTCTCTATGCAAACAGACACTCAGTGTAAGCTACCGAGGGGCGGCGTGGACAGACAGACAGACAGACAGACAGACAGACAGACAGACAGACAGACAGACAGACAGAAAGACAGACAGACAAGAAGACAGATAGGAAGACAGGCAGACAAACAGGCAGGCAGGCAAGCCAGACAGACAGAGACAGACAGATAGCACATGAACCATTGAAAGGAGTCGCTGGGTAGAGAAATTATAGGTATGAAAATTCTAATACAAGTAGCACCTGGCATAAAAATATGCAATTTTAAATAGTTCCTAAACATTTCAGAAAACTGGCCATAGGGAGGCGATAGGGGTTGGATTTAAATTTCAAAGACTTAGTTAGAAGCAAATACATTTGTAGACAGAATAGGTGAGGTTTAGTCACTCAAATATAAACTTTGTGGTTGTTGCTAGGTGGGCAAAGGTTACCCTTTTTACTGAGTGAAAAGCCCTAAAATATTAGGTAGTCTGCTTCACTGCCTAAATTCTCAAAATTTGACTGGTTTAAGGACATATTTCTTTGTGTCAAAATTTGGAGGAAAAGGTAAAGAACATGTTTGGAAAGTAGTTTGGCTTGGGACCCCTGGATAAATTAATAAGAATTGTAAAACCTTATATAGCTAACAGTGAAGAAAAAAACATTGGCATCTTCACATCTATATTGATGAAAGACGGGATAATTAAACACATGGATACATGGAGGAAGAGAAGAGGGTGAAAATCATGACATTCATCTACGCGCAAAGCAATTTTTGGTACTACTTCACGTAGATCCACATCTTGAGTTTCCGCTTGTTTGTGCTCCATGTATATCTCAAAACATCCTTCTTCCTTCTCGTCCAACAATAACATGTCATTATCACAAGAAGACACCAGCCACCGTCTTGTATTGTCCTTTCATTATAGTCATCCGGCCATTGCTGCCAATCCGTAGGGACCTTGTTGATAACTGGGCATTGTGATACTATGTGGCACTCACAGAACTTCACCCACTTGTAAGGGTGTCTTTCACAATCAACAAGTCTCAGTGGTGCTATCAACATTCTGTTACCATCGTCTCAGTCGATGGACTCGGTCGCCCCAGGGCATCTTCAGGCTAAATATTATAAAGAAGATTCTTTGCCAATATGAATAACAGTTAATCCGTACTCCTTCCTGAAAGCAGCGCACTTGCTAGGAGGCTTCGAGGGAGTATTAGTAATTCAATTTCGTTGTTGCTTAAAAGCGAAACAGTGTTTCTGATAAAACTGTTGCAGCAATATGACGATTTAACTTCGCACTCGACCGGATGATTCCTGTAGATCGTTTGTACATTAGACTTTCCAGAAAGAAGGAAAACAAAACTGATGAAAAACCCTCCGCATTTACGACTATTAGTAACAATTACTTGCAAAACTCAAGAACCATGTGAAAATACTATAAGCAGGAACTTATATCCAGAGGTAAGATAGACCTTCTGACGCACAGTAGATCCATAGACATGAATTAAGTGCGATAATAATGAGTTCAGGGCTAGGCAAGAAAGCTAGAGCTGCGTTTGTTTAGTCCCTGCAATTTGACAAAATGGGAAGCGACATTCCTTCTTGTATTCTGTGGACAGTCCTTAGCCAAGGATAAAATGCTTTTGGTTGGTACGAGCCAGTCATAGTAAGGAAGGCTTAACACCAGCTGGAAGTTTGTTAGAAATGTGTCGTCTCTTGTCCAGCACCGGAAGAAAAAGCTCGGCAACATGGCCGCAACCATCTACGGTTTCAAATTCGTTAGTGTAACATCTTATCACCGGTCCTGTGTCGGAGGAGGATGTGGTAATAATCAATGGTGGTCAGTATGCTAATGAATATTATGTAGAGCAAAACACCACTCGCAAGTCAGTGCATTGTATTCTTGTCTTTTACTTACGCGTTAGTCTCAGTCATCTCGGCATGCCTAGAGACTGAACCTCCTTTGCTAAGGAATAATAATAATAATAATAATAATAATAATAATAATAATGATGATAATAATAATAATAATAATACTAGTATTAATAATAATACTAGTATTAATAATAATACTAATGCGGTTTATAAGTCTCCTATCCAGACTAATGGTATGAAGATGCCAATGTATTTTTCACTGTTGGCTATATTAGGTTTTACACCTCTCATTAACTTATCCTGGGGTGCCGTGTCAAAATTCTTTCCAAATATGTTGTTTAGCTCTTCCTCCAAATTTTGACACAAAGAAAAATGCACCTGAACCAGTTAGCTTTTGAGAACTTAGGCAGTGAAGCAGACAACCTATTTTTGTAGGCCTTTTCACTCAGTAAACAGGGTAACCTTACCCACCTAGCAACAACAACAAATTGTATACTTGAGTGACTAAACCTCACCTATTCTGAGTCTACACATATATTTGCACCTATCTAAGCCTTTGAAATTAAAATCCAACCCCTTCCCCTCCTCCCCATGGCCAATTTTCTGATTTTATAGGGACTATTTAAAATTGCATATTTTTTATGCCAGATGCTAATGGCATCTTGATACCTAATGTCTGTCACGCGACATGACACTATTCAGGAAGAGGTATGGCTTCCCTTTTTGTTAAACTGCAGGAACCAAACAAACCGAGCCTAGCTGACATCAGCTGAACCTGATCAGTCGACCAACTGCATGTCGCGAGCATCTGCTGTTAACCATGTCTGGTTTCAAGGACGACTGTTCCTAATTCCTAGGCAGGCCGTCTTTAAAATAAAACACATATAATGTCTGCTGTTATGATAACTGGCTTCAGTAGGTCCACCCACAGCTGACAACACAGAGATCATCTGGAGTTTCTCTAGCCATTGCGACTTTGTATCAGGTTCGATGCACAGTGAACTGAAAGGAATTAAATATATACACTTGACGATTGGCTCTTATCTATTTATAAACTTTTATTGTGGTTTATATACACTCATCCTGTTGATGTCAAGATCTTTTGAAAACATTTCAACACCTCTTAATTATAGGCTCCACTTTAATTTTGCTGTCCTGGTCTTTATTTATTTACTTGTTTACTTTCTTTTCTATGTAGTTGCCATAATTATTGGAATGCGTAACATATACACACAGTCTGAACCCAACATCCCTTCCCCAACATCCTCTCCCCCATCTCACACACACAAACACAAAACCTCTAACTCTAAGCCGCCATTAGCGTAAGAGAGCCACGCCTCATCATTTGATTAAGTCATGTTAAAGTCTCGTTATGTAGAATGCTTGCTGATCGCTTTGATACCAGGTGATTTATCCCGGTATTCGCTTTTTTTTTTCTGTTGGACAGGACGTGACGGGATAAACCGACATCTACATCATGACGTGCGGATAGTATTTAGAGCGACCAGATTCAACTCTCTCGTCACAATGGTTGACATCAATATTATACGAATTAATAAAGGCGATCCTATCTTGTCTCATCCTATCTGATCTTATCACATTACGAAAGGAAAGAAAAAGTAAAAACCACATAAATAATAACCACATAATATATGCCCGTTCAGTTAACTGCAAGTTCCTGTCTTCCCTCAGGTCACACTCTCATTAAATCCAAATTTCCCCGCACGCCACACATACAGTATTGTGTAAGAAAGGCTCTACCAGCATGTACTCAGCTGACCAATCAGGAGCTCTCCTTTGCTGGCCAAGAAAATGGAAGGTGTCTGGTGAAGATCATTAGTAGTCCGCTAATTGCTAATCAGGACAGTCTAAGTAGCTCCCTATAATTACAGCGTGAAGATAAGTAGACATAAATAGCTTACATGCGACGAGGAAGATGTCACAAGTATCTCCTGTCCGAGACCCATTATTTCGCTAATGATGATAGTATTATTACGGCTGCTGATTATTGCTTATATCAAGTCTGTAATGTGGCCAGTGAAATAGGCGTAGCTGGTGGAATGGGAAGAAGAAAGGCAGGGAGGAGGGTATTGTTCTTTCCTTTCTCGCCATGTTTGTCCATATAAGGTTGCAGGAGCTCAACTGGTCAAGAAATATTGGACTATCAGAGACGATGATAAAAGAGTAAAAAAAAAAATCGTATAATATGAAAACACGCCGCAAAATCCAGTGAAATTCAGTCCTGAATTTGTTAAAACAATGTAAGTGCTGCAGGCAGTGTTTCCCAATGGCTTCAGCGGATTTCATTTGTGCGGGCCAGGGGTCTACAAATGAAGGTCGCATGTTTAATCCCTCTTCATCAAAATTAAAACTGTGAAAAACCTAAATGACCCCCCCCCCTCCACTGTTAATAGTAGGCCTATATAATTTGAGCACAGTGGTGGCATCAGATCTGCTGACTAGCCTTGATTATCTCAGAACATTCCTGTGGTTCGAGGAGAAAAGTTTATCAAATGGCTCAAAGAGTCAAAGAGGCTTTTACAATTTGGCTCTTGCAACCTATATATCCATGGCTGTGAAGTGTTGACAGCTAGAGATTCTTATCATGAGTTCAGCTTCCGGTCAGGAAAGGTGACGTCTCTTCTTTATGTTATCGGAAACAATATTTATTATATTTATTCATTGACCATTTGGCAATTCCATACTTGCTCGATTGCTCTTCCAAGTCACCACAACAGAGCCTGTCCTCTTAACATACCTGTCATCATCTAGTGGAGAGGGAAGGTTCACCGTGTGCTCCTGAACCCTATCGGCTAGCGAGACGCTGGCGAAGGCTACCCGTAGAATCACGCAGCAATGGCGTTATTAAAAAGACACATAATGGAAGAGATCGTTTCAAATTATGTCTGCTTTCTTTGAATTTTTACTTCAAAACCGTGATTCAGTCACTCTCCAAACACCCTAAAAACAGAACTACAAAAAACACCACGTTTTTTGTGAATTTTTGACTGTACTTTGTGGCTTCTTCGCGGCATCTTGACATCACAAATTTGAGCTTATCATAGTTTTATATAGATAGTCGAGTGGACGGCGGTAATTTCTGTACATTATGAATTCTAGATTATATATGTTTATGGAATACTCAGGGAAGGTTCATTAATGTGGCCAACCCCCTTTCTTTTTCTCTAAATCCGCCCCTGGGTTTAGTGTTTTTCTCCTAGTTCTCTCAACGTGCTTCTTCCGGCGTCTTCTTTCCCTACCCGAAACTCCTTCATTCTGATAATGGCTGGCTGAACTCTTCATACCTCCTCTTTATTTCGCTCTCTCACTGAGATTCTCAGCGTGGTTCCAGTCTCCTTATGAATATATTGTCTCAAGAGGATTAGATTTAGACCTATGTTGCCACAGCCTTATGTTACCAAATATTGCCTCATGCGTGCACATTGCATCATAATGTCTGGCACTAAAAAATATAAGAGACTCGCTTAAGCGACTTCATGGGCCCTGTTTTACACCCTTAAGCAAATACTATTTCTAATCTACCACAGATTACCTGGCAGTGCAAGGACATCATATGAAAATCTGTCAAAAGGCCAGTCATGACATCCATGACAGCTGAGCAGCCCATCTTTGATGTATGGCCACGCTGTGCCCAGGTCTCACTGTAGCTAACTCCGATGTTTTGGAAGCTATCAGGAGTGAAAGTATCTGGTTCAGATTCTGTGAAGTACTGCCATATCCTATCCCTCGCCTACCTCAGAAAGTTGGTCGCAGTATTCTTGATCTTTAAAAGTATCACATTCTTATGGCTGTGATAAGTCTTCTGATGCATGCCTGGCAACCCCAGACCTTCTAAGAACTTCTGTAGGCCAGAGTGTCCCATGTATTATATATAAATTATAATGGTCCCATGCCAACTATGAGCCCGCTCGGCACTGCTCCACGATTCACCTCCATTGACTGGCATACTGTACCTTTCTCACTGTGACGTGTACGACTCCTTGATGTAGCACTATCAAGCTGTTACACCACAGCTGAAGATAGACAGCAAAACCCTTTGTCCTGGTGGTAAGTTTTTTGCCCCATATGCCTCCATTTTTGGCATTCTGGTATCATACTTTCTATCACAGATCACCCATATTTAAGCTCATCCAGTTTTGTAAATCTTAGACAAATCACCAGATTGTTGCTTTCATAATAAGCTGTCTCAACTCTAAGCAGTGTCTACTCATGTACTAATGGATATGGGGCATCTGTTATATATATGTAGGAATACAAGACTGGGGGAATATAAGGTTATAGTGGGAACAGAGGCATGCTCATGCCTCAATGTTCTTTCGTATGAAACAAAATGTGTTGAGAAGTTTTAGTGGAAACAGAATACATGAGCCTCCACCATTCAAACCCGGATGAGAGAGACCAGAGTCAGTCAATGAAGGTGAATGTTTCATATTCGTCTCAGTCCTTCAGATTCCGTCATACAAGATGGCTAATGCGCCCTTTTGATTTTGATGTTTGTACAATGAATGTGGTCCTATTCTTACCCCCTAAGCCACCTGCCCAAGACGAATTCCCAATCCCTAAGAGAAGAGAGATAACTCTAAAAAAAATATGACTTTTTAAAAAAAAAAATTATTAAAAAAAATCTAATCCGGCACAGGTTGCACCCATTCACTGTCTCTTACATGTTTCCATCATAAAGCTTCACGAATGCGGTGTAAAGCATCCTCCATCACCTCAAAAAAAGCCAAAAATCTATGACAACTTCAAAAAATCACAGAGAAGCAACCATTCGCCCGATTTTCTCCAAACAAACACTGGAAGGAAGTTCGTTTTCCGCAGCTTCCGATTCCACAATTTTTATTTCCGTTTGGCGACATTCAGAACGTGCAATGCCGTCCGTAACGAAACAAATCTAAAACGACGACCCGCGGCGACCGTAGGGGTTTACCGATAGCGGTGACCCGCGGCGACTGTAGGGGGTAAATGGTTAATGATGAAAATGATGATGACGATGAGTGTGCAAGTGCGTGTGTATAATTGTATTTATATGTGTGCACATGACTGTGTATACGGACTATACGTATGTGGCTGTGTGTACGTATGTGTTTGTATGAGAAGGGCGGAGCGAGAGGAGGGTGTTATAATGTAAACCTGGCATCCCATTTGTTTTGAGTTCAAGTCCTGTTTTTGCTAAAGAATATCTATCCTTTGTTAGTTGGTGGTCGCTTCCCCCTTCTCCCGTGGTATATGTTCGCCTGTATTGTAGTTGTAGTGACAAGTCTGTATCAATTTTATATCCTTATTATGTTCGAGCTTGTGCCATTATGAAGGACTACAATCCCGAAAATTTGGAATTTAAAATGTTGAAATGTCTAGTTTGTGAGTTTTTTCTTTTTTAAAAAGGATAATGATGATGATGATGACGATGATGATGATTATAATGATGATGATGATGATAAGGATGATGATGATGATGATGATGATGATGATGATGATGATGATGATGATGATGATGTTGATGATGATGATGTCGATGAAGAAGATTATATTGATAAAGGCCTTAGAGCCGAAACGTTTGGAAGTAATTTTCGGTCTTATTTCTTAACTATATTTTTAATACATTCCTTGAATTAAGGTTGAGCTTTTAATTTTTATCAGTTTTAAATGATAATGTTGATGATGATGATGATAATGATGATGATGTCTGATCCCTTCGAATTTGGATATTTGTGTCTATTCAAGCTTTTGAAATTTCTTTACCATTGATCAAGATTTTTTAAAATCTTCTCTTATCAATTTCATTCTTACTTCATTGATTTTCTGCTTCTAAAGAAGGAAGCTGATCCGAAAATTTATGGAGTAAATTTATTAAATTGTTATAGTTTTCTTTTTTTACTTATATACATCCAGTGCAGATAAATGTTCTGCAAATAAAGATGATGATGACAATAATTTTGGTAATAATGATGATAACATTGATGATATGAATGATAACAATAATGGTGGTTCTATTTCAAGTTATAAAAAACATATCGCTAGAGGTAGTAATATTGATAATTATTAGAATAATGATGATGATGATAATTTACTATACCACTTTAAATTACTTGCACCACTCAGAATGTAATTTGCGTCATTTCTTAATCCAGATGCAAAGTACAGTACACTCAAAGAAGTTATATTACTGACCTTATAGTTCATTTTTTTTTTTGGTAGAGTTATTTAGAAGCTTGAGCATTAACGATGGGATCTCTTACCATCGTAAGAATTACATATGTGCATCGGTGCTGAATGCACGCTCAGCAGCATTCAACTTGCAGAGTTAATGTAATTCTTATTGTGGTAAGATCCCATCGTTAATACGCAAGCTGTAACAGTGTTACAAAGGGAAATAAAGATTTGGTCCTTGAACTTTGACTCCGTAAGAGAAAGTACGATGGCAAGTGATCCCATCGTTAATGCACACACACGTTCTCAACCGTGTCTTAAGGTAACCATGAAACCATTATGTTGTAACACTGTTAGAACTGGAAATAAGGACTTGAACCTTGAACTTTGATTCCGTTCGGGCGAGCATCTACCATCCGCCTATTACTTAAATGCGCCATAAGGCCTGTAATTTAATCAAAAGATCATTAGAAATTAGGTTAGTCTAGTGGTTACACACGCGCAAATGAGGTCAGATGGACTGGGTTGGACTGCTTGTCCTGTCGAATTAATTTTGAAATATTTTTTTCCTTGCGGCCAGGAGCCCAGTACACAGAGCTTTTGCCTGTCCTAAGGCATTTGTTGCTTTCATGACCAGTATAGATTAAATTACAGCTGCACTATTTGGGGTCAGAGGTCAGGAAGAGATAGGGCATGCAAATAGGTAACCCTGCCTCCCTTGATGCAGTGTGAGGTCCCAACTGGGTTTTCATGGGGGTGGGTTCAAACTAGAGCCGGTGGTCCAAAAGTTTACTTGTCAACCCCAGTTCAAACACAGTCCCTTGTGTGTCTGTGATGCTCATCTGAAATATTTGTGAGTGGGAATGGCCAACGAAAATTAGGAGTGAGCTGAGAGCAGAAAGTCGTTAGTAGTAGGATATAGTAAAAATATTTGCGCGTGTCTAACCTAGAGCTACCGTGGGAAGCGGGAGCTAACGTGAACGAGCTGATGCAAATGCAATGATCCATTACCTGGACGCCGTCCCGACAGACATCATTCATAATTCATGTGTTTTGATAGAGACTGTGACTCGCTGACAAATTAGAGCCCAAGCAGCATCGAGCTCAGAGCTCACAGCAGGGAAAAAAAGAAGCCGAGAAGGGAAGAATGCGGGAGGGATGGGACATTTGCTTTAATGGCTAGATCGTCCGGAGCTGGAAAGACAGAACTTGGGAGAGGCGTTCTCTGAAAGATCAATGTAGGGTTGACACCTCCCAAGTGTAACTTCTCACAAGTAAAGTTGTGATTCAGAGGATTTGCAATTATCCTATGGCTTTCACGAAAAAAAAAAGAATTATGATGTCTAGATATTGTAGCCACTAAGTGAAAGCTGGTATTAAGCGGATTGCCTTTAAGGAAAATGATCTTTGTATTCCAACCCTTAGCATGCAACTGCTTCCTCCCCCCCNAGCTGCTCCCCCCCCCTCTCCTTTTTCCACTCCAGGTGCACAATGGTAAAACATAACACAACTACTGAGGTTGGAATATAATACTCTTGCTATTTAATTCACATGTTGACAGGATTATTTGATATTGAAGAGAAACGATTAGCAATGGATCAAGAACAAGTATACATATTGCTTGTACATTGGAAAAAATCCGCATATAGGTAAATAGATAGATGTAAACATGGATCGAAAATAGATTGTTATGTATTGTCTTGTTCTTTGGAGATTCTCCCAGATTCTTGGAAGCAAAGTGCATATTAAAAACATAAATAATACATATAAATGCGTGTACAACACTGGAAAAATTCAGCATGTAAGGGAAAGGTAATTATGATGTCAACATGAGGTCAAAATAATTGAGCTCCTACAGAGAAAAACTCCATGACAAATAAAGAAAATAGACAATTTTAACCAAACTAAACAGTCCGGCCCAGACCCAAATTTGTTCTGAAATTATTATTCCCACATTTTAAAAGAGTCATTCTAAAATGACCTTGTATAACAATATACACATAAAGTTATTGCTTTTACACGCAAAGTATGACAATCAAACACTCGCAAACGGCGCTTTGCACACTCTACACAGGAAAGATCAAAGTCCAATCATCGGGCATCCTACTGGTCACTGCCGGCTCAAGGCCTATCTACACCCTATGATGAGGCAGGAGCCAAACCCTCTCTGTTCTTATGGACCTGGTCAATGGAAACAAAAGTTGCCACGAAGCTATAGACCTGCAGTAGAAGACACAGTTCCTGACCCAGTCTGGTATCTTCGTTTGTCCGAGGAACAGAGAAGAGGAAAAAATTCGCAGGAGCAAAGTGACCCTGGTTCAAGAGGGAATTAAGTGCATTCAACAGAAATAATGACGTTTGTGTGGTTTTGTAACGAACCTTTCGCAAGCCTTGGGTGACAGCTTATCACATCTTTGAGATGTACATCATTCAGCATGAAGTGAACCATGCGCTTGTTCACCAGTCCTGACACTCCTCTTCTTAAAGGTAAACAAAATCAAAGAAAAAAAAACATACCCACAAGATGCTCTGATGTCTCTGCATCAGTTGGTCTGTTTTCACTTAAACTTATACAACTGAAAACCATTTTGGTTGTAATAGCTCATAGCATTAGCCAAGTACAGTATCTTCAATAATTTTCAAGGAGATAACTGTGGCCATTGCGTTAGTTAACTCATTGCGGTAACTACGGGAAACTCCCAAAACATTAGCAGTTACAGTAGTGTTAAATGTAGTTAACGCAATACTTTAGTTAACACAACGATTATATATATATAATCAACCTCACCTCCTCCTAATTATGTCTTTTTTTTTTTGTCAAATTAATATGAGCTAATCCATTTCAACTTTCTATATTATATCTCCTCTCGTCGTTTGGCTGTATCTCGACACATCGGGTAATACTTGGACAATATCCCACACAAAATATAAGAGACAATACTATGTGTCCAAACACTCCCCCCCTCCCCTTTCTATACTCTTTTATTATTTCATTAAAAAAAAATCTTCGCATGATCCTAAATACTAGATATCTTCATTTTATAGACTGATCCATTTTCAAATTCATTTGGTTATCTCCCTTCCTCTAAATTCGATATTATATCAGCAGGTCGGTACAGTCTTGGAAAAATACTCACGGCAGCCTCGTTGGTTTCCATCCAGTATCCCCGAGACATTTCCAACGGTAGAGACTCAGATGTTTACATAACACTGTCGACAAATAATCCGAACTCATTCAAGTCAGCAGTAGCCATTGAGAGTGGAGTAACTTAGTTTTCTCTCCTTAAGTTTTGGAGTGGAGTAAAAGTGTGAAGTAAACCGGTACGTCTTCTGGCCTTAGGTATTCAGATCGATGAACATCGTTGGCTCAGATCTGGTTTCACATTGAAGATCATTCTTGTAAAACTCAGTAAAAGCACTTTCGTCGAAAAATGAGTTACAATGTATTAAGCGATGCAAACATTGTGTGTGTGTGTGTGTGTGTGTGTGTGTGTGTGTGTGTGTGTGTGTGTGTGTGTGTGTGTGTGTGTGTGTGTGTGTGTGTGTGTGTGTGTGTGAAATATACAAAACAAAATTGAGCTTGAAATAAGAACTCGCTCAAGAGAAATACATAATTAAGTAAGAAGGAATGGATTTTGTAAAGAACTAAAAATGATCCCTTTATTATTTCTTTATCTTTTAAAACCTTTCAAACTGAATTTAATGAATTTTTGAAAACAATCCTCTTAAAAAGTGCAAGCCCACTAATATTATTACTGTCGATTCTCATCTGAATTCCTCAGGATCACGGAAAATGTTCCGATTAATCAGTGATTATCACATAGATGAAACAGAATCTTCTGTTACCTGACGATGTTATGATAAACGGGAAATTGCAATCAGGCCTTCATTACCTGTCATGACATTGATGCTGTATTTTACATATCTACCTCACTCAGAGCTGTCTGTTCAGGCTATATAGAAAGGGTACCTAAACGTGCCAAATGGACGTGGCAAAAAGGGATCTGCAAGTTTAAATGGTCTCTGTTGAGTCATAAACTGGCCGTAGAGGGGGATTAGAAGTTTGAAAATATCATTTTAAAAGGCCTAGAATTACTGCAAAAGAATTGTATAGTAGGTTTTACCATTCATTTAAACATAGTTTCTGGCTGTTATTAGAAGTGTCAAATCGCTGTGTTTATTGGATGAAAGGGACTAAGGACGATAATTTTAGGAGGAGCTTTTTACTGCCCATAAAGACCAGCATCTAACTGGTCTTGGTGTAATGTGTTTGTGAGTCAGAAGTTTGAAAACGAATGGAAGCGTAGCTGTGGGAAATATTTTGACTTATTACACACTAATAAAGAAGAATGGATGAAAATGTTAACATAGCCAACAGTGGAAAATACGTTGCGATTTCATATCTAAAGCGCCTATTATCGCCGCGCTCAACTGTCTCTATGAGTGTTGCCTCTCAGGTCATGTGCTTTTACGCTAAAGCGAGAGTGATTTTCCCCTTTGTCTCTTTACGACGATGTTGAACTGGTAAAACATCCATCAAATTTATTGTTAAAAGAAAGAAAAGCAGGTATTTTACCCCCTTCACCTTACACTTAATGATTTTTCTTAACAATTTACGAAAAGCGATTTCCCAATACATCGGGGAAAATGGATTTTCGAAAAACCAATATTATCTAACTGTATAGGGAAAAATATAGACGAGTGGCAGCACTGTCAACTACTCACTCCCCACGCTGCCCATTGAAGGCTTTCGGAAGCTCTCGCTCAGCGTCGCCCTCGACTTGTCGGGCAAACGAGTCGCCTACCGGATGTCGTAAACGAGCCAGGGGGTCCAATGTCCGCCGCTGCGCATTTAAATAAAGCGCTCTCCACGAGGTAGCATTGGCGGAATTTTTCCGTTTTTCATTCCTCTTGGGTGCGCTGTTTGTTTCTAGCAAATTGTGGACACTTGCGATCAGAGCTGATAGTGATTCCCAGGGAACTTTTTGAGATTTTGTTACAGGAGCTGTACCGTGTGCTTGGATGCTGAGTGGCTTTCCATCCGGATGTCCGTGAGTACTTAATAATCTAGTAAAACTGTTTTCGAAGTCGATGGGATTTGTGTATTAAGAAAATGGCTCCGATGTGAACTTTCTAATTTCGAGTGGTTAGTGTGGAGTGGTTGTGAGAGACGTCAAATGATTTTGAGATTTAGGATGATCAGGTGAATAAGCTATCTCGAAACGTGAAATTTCGGTATTCGTTAAGCTGAACAATTATTATGTCCTTTTGTGAAAGAGTCAGTACTAAATAGGCAAAGTATGGTTGCTGGAAAGATATATTACGCAATTAAGCAAACAACAACAACAACAACAACAACAACAACAACAACAACAACAACAACAACAACAGCAACAACAACAACAAATAATTTTGTTCAGATTATAGCAACGTATAGGCAAACTGTGACTCATTAAGAAGAGTACGGAATTTTATAGTTTCGTTCGTGTGATCAGAGACTGCAAATCCAACGATTAAACTTTTTAATACGACCTTGTGGATGTAATTAAATACACAGTGGGTGAAATTCTCAGCTTTTTAACAGTTTTAAATGTATTTTGCTGAAAAGTTGCTGCACACTATTAGCTATGACAGTTTATAGAATCACTGACTGAAGTTTTGGAGTTATCTCACTGGTTACCGCTTTAATGGCAGCCATCTTGGGTATTATGAGGCTTAAAGGAAAGTCTCATTTGTTTTATCTAGAGCTCAAAGTGGAGCTATTTAAAATGTATAAATCACTAGTATTCAGGTCTGTACAAGTAACTAGCTGATTTACATGGTAAATAAAGCAAATGTTGCTGATTTATGGGACATCCAAAAACATGCTGATGCTAAAATAGAAATTGTAGAAGATGGCCATGCACAAAATATTCTTTTTTTTGTAAAGCCTGTCTAAATAGCTTTGTTAAACCTAACCAGATACCTGCAGTATCTCTTTGTCTATGTACACATCAAGTTTCATGACTATAGCTAGGTCTGCTAGATCTTAAGAGTGTCAGATATTTTTGTCAAGGAAAAAAACCCAGAACAAATGATTTTTCTTGCTTCTTTTCTTTTTCCTTTTTTAGAAAAAATGGTGAATCGGGGGGAGAGGGGGGAGGGAAGTGTTTTCCGAACAGGCTGTTAAATGGTAGAATCTTGCTAGAGACCCACCCGACCCATCTGATCCATCTTACGAGCTTCTAGGTACGTTATGAGGTTCAACTCTGGTGGAGAGAGACGATGCAAAGTTCCAGGAAAATTGACTATATCCTCTCTCATCACAATACGACCCTAGACGTCCTTGTAGAAAGTACAGAACTACAGTCTACATCTTATCTGGCAAGTTTACATTTTATCCGGCAGGCTTAGTCCTCGTTTTCCGTTTGATTTTGTGCAACTGCAATAGCTCAACGGGCGTTCAAAAACTGACCTATCAGTTATCACAGAATTAAACCTGGAAATTTGTAACACAGGTATACTGGCAGTAGATCTTCAAGCGAAACAAAAAAAACAAAAGTGTGTCGGATTTTTAAAGGGATCGTTAGGCGTATCCTTAAAAGGTATAGAAAGTGAAATTGGACTCGTCAAAGACACGTTTTTTAAAAATTGATCCCGCAATCATTTTTAAATACCAACTCTTAAGCTTCGCTTGATTGTGACCAGTCGGTTTTATGAAAGAATTACGAATGAGAGGAATTGCGATTATCTCATTTAGACAATGCAGTATACTTTTATGTAATAGCATCATGAAGTTGCGATTATGTGGACTGTGAATGAAGGAAGTTGACTGTATTTTCTTTAACTTGTGAAACATTCTGAGTGTAAGAAAGCACCTTAGGAATATACAAATGTTGCGATCCTAAGAGATAGGAATTATCCAGTGACTTTTATGGACACATCATAAAACACAGCGTTTTGCTGTTGTCATTAAGTAGAATTTGTAATCAGGCGGATTGCAGTTTATCGTAAATTTACCTGTCAGTACCTTTCCAGTCTGTACTGTTGACTTTCGACCTCATGTACCCCATTTTCTTTTCCTCGCTGATCTCGCCGGAAAAAATAAATAATTGACGTTCGGTGGATCAAGCCGGGTCTGTCCAAGAAATGGTGTTATGAATTAAATCTGCAGAATAGAAATACAAACTGCGGAGACCCCCATCCCC
>JAWQUT010000064.1:412143-453581 GCA_033807755.1 Ellobium chinense | reverse complement strand
ACCTACCTCGACCACCATGATGTAAACATTGTGTTTCTAAGTGGAAACATGCCAGGTACTAGCTGCCTATTAAGGTCTTTGACACCTATTGTTTTTTCTTCTTTTGGCCCTATTAACATTTTGCGTTATTCTAAATATACCACTGTGATTTGGGGAAATTTCTTCCATGGAGGTTAAAGTACTTCTTTTGCCCGATCTTTTAACGGGAAGAAAAAGGGGGGTCAACGCCCAAATTTTTTCACAAACGTCTTTTGAAAAAGATCACCTCAAATTCTGATTTGGTCCCCAAATTTTCATTTGGCTGGTTTTGACCGCGTGCGAATACATAGGTCTACACATTTTATTTTTTTATCTAGAAGGCTCAAATTGTACCTGAAACTTCAAAATTGGATGCTTTATTTAGATCACAGGTCATTTTACACATTTCTTCACCCTAACACTGGCTGGCAGGGCCCCAAAAAAGGGGGATTTTATAGATTAGCGGATTAATTGGGTTGTACACTATGAGTGATTTGCCCTTCTAATAGGTGTCACAAACCTGAAGAGGTTTCCGATAAAGGGCGGTAATTATATGAAAACAAGACCATCTGACATACAGGACCGGAACTAGCCCCCGCCGCTGGAGTGTCAGTCCTGGTACGCCACCAGCGACCGCCTTTCTGGCCATGACATCATTGCCATTTTTGACCTCCTCCCACTCTTCTCTAGTTCATAATTTCTTTATTTTCTTGTCGACGATTTCACATCCGACAAGCCTTTTCCCCGAAACCATAGACAGTTTTTTTTTTTTCGTGACTTTGGTCCACATGCTTTAAAACCAATGATTGCGGATTCATCCATTGGCAAGACTCTTGGGTAGCATTAATAATGCACCAGTTCTTTATAATGTTTAGATGTGTTTCGTTTATTCTTGGAACCTCTTAATCTTATTTGTTTAAATATTTAGGCCGAAAGACTCTCACTTTTTATCTGACCAAAACTTCTCAGAGAAAGTGTGGGTCCCTTTCATTTCAGTCTTATTGCATTAATTGAACATCTATCAAACCTTCTGTCGCAATATTTTAGGGGTCGCAGAACAAAGGCAGAACCTGGGCCTGCCATAGCATAAAATGAAATATAGGGAACGCAGATAAACCGGGTCTACGGGTTGAAGAGGTTAACATCTGGCCATCCTCCCCTCCCCCGCCCCTCCCTATGCATGTCTGTGGCCGGAAGCTGACAACATAATTTCGACCGACACAATTAATTCTTAAACTATGTTCGAGCTGATAATTTGGACACTTTATCATAATACAGGCAGCTATGTTTTATTGCAGCCCTTCAGGAGCGTAGAAAAGATAGATTTGACCTGTGATATCTTATTCGTTACTAGCTAATCGCGCCTGATAGGCACGTTGTGGCATCTTCCAAACACAGCACGTCGTTCGTAGACCTTGCATTTTCAAACACACCAGCAGGAAGTGGTCCAACGACACAAACAACAAAAACCGGTGACGTCATGCGGACTGAAAAAATGAAAGGGATTCTTAGTGCTGTGTTTGCGACACAAACCAGTTTAAAAAAAATACTTCGAGGTCAGATGGAGTATCAAAACCATAAAAAGGGCCGTCTTTTGAGGCAAAACAAGTTGCATACGGAATTTCATGGAATTCTGGGCCGAAATAGCCGAGTTATGGCTTTTCAAAACTTGGGTGAGTTTGTAAAAAAAACATAATAGATTATTGAAGATGCTATATTCAGTTGTAAGATATGTTTACAGTAATTTTAATGCAGGTTTAAGCGGCGTAAATTACACTGGGTGAAAAATATTTGCGTTTATTTTGGCGTTTAAAGTCTTCTTTCATATGAACAACGTTTGAGAGAAAGACGGGTTCATTATGCAGCCTTTTTATTAACACGAAGGTATCTAATTTTCCATAAAATTGCTACGTGACCAAACTTTATGTCTGCCACATAATTTTGGATACTGTCACCAGAAACGGGTCAAAATTCTAAAGAAACTGACACCAGGATTTGCATTTAATCCTAATTGTGGGATTTGACGTAATGCGTCACGACGGACGATTATGTCAACGGTTCTTTCAAAACACTTCGCAAATCTGGAGTGTTTGGCTCTCGCTCACCCCCATTCCCCAAGCCCGACCGCCCACTCGCTCGCTGACTCACTCACTCACTCGTTTCCACTCACTCACTCACTCACTCACTCACTCACTCACTCACTCACTCACTCACTCACTCCTTCCTCCCTTCCTCCGTCACTGAACCACTCAATCACCGGCCACCCATTCCCTGCTACATCCACTAGTCTCAACCCTGGAGCTGCATTCTCAATCCTATCTGATACTATCACAATTAACTGCGTTCAGGCATGAACTCCCTCCACCCTTCCGACCATCCCACCCCACTCGATTTATCTTTCCATCATTAACCGCTCCCTAGAGATTCCTCTATTTAATGGCTTCGACAACAGATATTATGAAGCTGGGCCAGAACAAAGAGAAGGTGCAGTTTTCTCAAACATGATTCGTGCCTGCTATTCAAATAACCGTAATGTATTATGCTGTATTCTAATGAGATCATAATGAGATACGCTAGAATTCCAGTCATGTGAAAGGATTTGCCTAGGCCAGGTCACTCTTGAGTACCATGACGGAAAGATTGATGTAGATTCATATTATTATGCACACGTATGTATATGTGTACACGTCAAAATAAACGTTTTCGATTGCGCTCTGTTAGGACAGACAAAGGATGGACCTCTGACCCATGTCTGTCCAATGAAAAGAGGAAAATACATACAAGTCAAAGAAAGTTACCATAGTATACATCTGGTCCGGTTTGATTGCTATCAGGTTAATCAGTGAGAAGCATTGTGGTAGAATGGTTGTGGTTTTGGCATCTGCAATCAAAAGATGATGGGTTCGAGTCCGGTCGTGGTCATGCTATAGATGAGAAAGCATTCCTTCACATTTTCCTCAGTCCACTCGGATAATGTGGATACCTGGCCATAAGCAGTGAAAGAAGTTGCTAGAGTGTTGGTATCAGGCGCCTGGAAAATAGCAGCGACATTGTTTGCTCCCAAGAAAGCTGAGAAATGTTTATGAACGATATGGTCTGCTGGGGTAGTAATAATGTGAAGTCTTATGATTAGGCCTTCACTTGGATAAGAGACGAACAAACTTTACCGCTGTTGTTCACACCCTTTAGCATTCCTGCATGCGTTGTTAGAAAACATTTATTAAACACAGTCAACAAAAGCGCTTGATCGCACTCTTTGCTCATTTGCAACTCTTTCTAGTGTCCAGTGAAGTTGCGATTAAGCGATCAGAACCGACTGTATTAATTTACAAATGCTGATAAACCAAAATTGAACTAGATTCCTTACGAAGAATCATTAATTACCGACTAGGTAAACTGCCGTTTGGCCTACAAACATATTTAGATTGCCTTTCCCTGTAATTCTGTGTCCAGTCCTAGTCGTTCCAGGTGCCATTAAAAAAAACAAAACTCTATTAATGCCTCCGAATGGAAGGAAAACGCTCCAGGAAACGTTACAATTATAATGAACCAAACAGCAAGCAAGCCTTCTAAAGTTTGAATTCGTTTCATGCTGGCGCAGAGTCACGTATTTTAAGTTCTTGTCGATACCTACTGTAATGTTTTGCTCTTATTACAGGTTAGTTTGATTATGGCCATAATATAATCGCACTTTCGCCACAAGCGTCCAAAGAAACACCAACACGTACTCTGGTTTTGCACTTACGGGGGATGACTTTTCAATCCTTTCATTAATCATTTACCCTTGAGGATACATGATCCGACCAAGGAAAGGATGTAGTTTGTCTTGTGCGAGCACCAGCGGAGTTATTTTTCGATACAATTTGTCATACCTTAAGGACACTGATATAATAGAGAGCTTTCATTTCCAAGTCAGGATTTCTCATGAAATAATTTTTCAGGAAACTGATGTGCCTTTCGTGGACAATCTTATCTTATCTTATCTTATCTTATCTTATCTTATCTTATCTTATCTTATCTTATGTGGCAACGGTAGGCATACGCATAATGGCGCTTCCTAGTGTTACTATTGTACGACATGTTACAGACTATCACATCTAAGCCGTCGTGCAGTGAAATGCCATAAATTTATGCATGTCTTTCGCTGCCTTAACCGGCGAAAAACGATCCGTGTTTGAAAATAAAAGCTTTCTATTAGTATTACAAAGAGAGCTGACTATGAGCACTGTTTATGCTCACTGCTAGAGGTTTTATTCAATGTTGCCTATGTATGGGCATCTAATTGAACTAGAATAAGTTTTTGGGGATTTGAAATTGGCAGCAATCTCTACTTATCAGCGACCTGTCTGGAATATGTGGTACTTACTATTAGCGACTAGTCTAGTTAGACTTCAGTGGCTCACACTATTTATTGATTAGAAACATTACCTACGGCTAGCAGTCAGAGACTGGTTTATGTTTTCTGACGTTTCTATACTTCATGAGTAGTTCTATATCTACATTTCAGTTGTACTCACTGTCATCGACTGATTTGAAGTCTCTGTCACTTTCGGGATATCGTTAAATATCTGTAATATTCAGTATAACAAGCGACAAGACTGCCTTGACGTTTGCCATTGGTGACACAGTCTAAGCCCCCAAATGGCAACTCCTTGTAGCGCTCATCTTTGACAATGGATTTTTATCAGTTTTTAAATTCCCTAGCCGCTGCACAGCCACAGTGTCAATTTCTCAGTTTAGATCCAGATATTATTGTTCCTGCTCATTCCATATGATGTGAGTGCAGAATTTAGGGAAAGAGGGAGGGCAAAACACAAACCAAACCAATGCAAAATTAATGGAAAAAACAACAACAACAACACAAAACAGCAGAAAATCTCGACCCAAACAACAAGTCCCAAGACAATCAAATCGCTGTTGCGATCGATCGTTGGCTATGCACATGGCTGTTGATCATACCGGACACGAATAATCATTGTTGTTGTTTGTGGGACGGTGAGACGCTTCACAGGAACACCGTCGTAAGTGATATTGCAGTATTACGTTATAGTATGTCTGTTTCAGTATCAGATCACACTTTCGTAAGAATGGTCGATACATGGTCAGTCCATGTTAAACAGTAAATAAATCCTTTGAATGGGTTGCTGCTATGTATGAACACTGACAGAGCCCGCAGTTGACAAGTTGTGGTGCGACTGTTGTACCGTGAACTCTTATAAAGAGAAGCAACTTTTGTTTCGGCCAATTCAGAACAACAACTGAAGATTACGCAAACCTTTACAAAGAAAAAAAAAACTGGTTTTAAAAAATGGGAAGCCCTTTGAATGGAAAAAAATATAACTATAGCAGCCACGGAACTCAAAATTCACGAAAACAGTGACCTGTCAGATATTATAAATGTACACTATATAGATTGTTTCGATGTAATGAATATGCATAATATGCGTTATAGGAATGTGCCATTTCAAGTCTATCCTACAGTATGATGCTGCATCGGACTGAAGATTTAAAAGTCGTAAGTTTGATCTCCGCGATGATCGTGTTGTTAAGTGCCTGGAGAAACTTTTTATTCACAATATCCGTAGTACGTCCGTCGGTCATATGAGTGCCTGGCTAGAGTATAGGCAGGGAGAAAATAATTTTTGGAAATTTGTGATCAGCTCCTGGAAAATGACAACGAAACGGTATGTTCCACATGAAGTCATGGAGTGATTTAGACAATATGGAATTGGATGAGCGGGCAATATCTGGATACTACTTTACAACCAACCAACCAAACAAACAAACAAACAAACAAACAAACAAACAAACAAACAAACAAACAAACAAACAAATCTTTATTTTTTTTCATTACTTCTGAACGTAGATGTCCAACAAAGTACCGTATCATGGATAAGGGGAAATAATATTATGAAAAATTTACAAGTTTAATCTTGTGACCGATATAATAGAAACAAGAATACGGCAGTGTAACTATGGCGTTTTTGAGAAGGGGAAAGAATTTTCAGTTTGACAGGTTGAGATTCTCAAAATCTGATTCAATGTGCCTGTTTTAGCCTGTTTGTGTTACACGAAGATGTCTTTAATGATTTTGAACTTACACTGAACTTACAAAAATGCTGTTTACTAACAGGGTTAATTTGTTATTTTGGAGTGTAGTTGAAGGGCTTTAAAGGGTTAAAAAGGCGAATTTTCACTTTCACGAAATTGGTTCTGAACGCAATGTCAAACACACACCCTTGTGAATCAAAGCTGGAACTTTATATTAATTTTACACCAGAAAAGGACGCACAAATAATATATGATGTGGTTCACAAATCCAGGCCCTAATACTGCACACAGTGTCCAAAGAAGAGATTTTTAGAGAAAAAACAAAATGTGATAGTATCAAGCTGAACACTGACCTATTTTTATCCAAATCAGCACTACGGAATCTATAGTGTTTCACAGATCACAGCGAACAGCGTTATGGGGGACTTTTAATTGACACGAATATCAACGTAACAGGGTCATCTTGTGCTCGAGGAATGGACCTTAATTGTCATGTGAACATCACTGAAGTCGAGGAAAGGTGTAATTTTCTACACAACAGGACTAAATTACAAGCTAGAAACAAAATGATATTATTGTTTGTATTATGAAACGGTAGTATCGAGAGTGTGGGAAGGAAGAGACAATAAGAAGGCAAGAGAAAAAAAAATCAGAAAGAAAATCCTACTCAAAATTAATAATATAGGCCGAGAACTAGTTAACAGGACTACCAATTTAGTGTGACCCGAATACTATTTCTCATACGTGCTTTTGTTGTGGTCAATGCTGGCATTAGAACTGGCTTTAAACCAGGGGCGAAGGGTCCATATAATCAAATAATCACTGATTACCAGCCGAAAATGTCGTGGTTGACCTTGGCCTTCGTGGCAAGTTAGACAAGAACACCGCCGAATCCTATTTATTTGCTCTTTGTCAGGCCTGCTCTTACTTTGACCTACGTTCAGAACCTGATACCCCTCAAATTTTCCCTGCTCTATTCACTGATTAATAGGGATAAAGAAGAACCTGGACACCCCTACAGCCAAATATGGAGTGGCCTCACAAAAAACCTCAATGAAAGCAAGGAAATTCCACCGGCTAGTAAAGAAGAGCTGCTAATCAAGGTCTCCGCTTGATTTGTGGCACTTTCACCTATTGCGGTTTAATGTGATGCGGAACAAAAATAACATATTGGTAAAACGAGACACTGTTCTATAGCATTTAGTGAAATTCATTATTATCAAGGGCCTCTTCATTCGACAATAATTAACACTGTTACTGACAAGTGACATGCCATCGGTCACAAGTTTACGACCACTTTTATTTTTCGCTCAGTTTAGAAATGAATTCACACGTGCAGAAAGCCACATGAACAGTGTCACCACACCATTCACAAGCCCAGTGCTGGTGTTGCCACGTTGCCTATTTTATAGTGCAATGTAGCTGATTCCCAAAATCTTTGGTTGGGGAAAGCACCTTGGGGTAGATTTACTTTTTCATGAAGGAGATTTCTGACTTTATGAAACATACAAACAAACTTATTAAATAAACATAAATTCTTCTTGGGAAATAACATGAATGAAAAAACTTCTTGGAAAAGTAATTCAGTTGGCTCCCCTGTTCTCAAAACCGGCAAGGTTTGACGGTGGCAATACTCATATAGGCCTACCCATTTGCAAAAAGGTGGGCTCGGCTTCATGGTGTAGACTGGGCCTGAAAATTACGTTTTCAATAAAATTAGTATCTTCTTGTTTTAGGTCTGGATATTTGGCTAGAGGTGGAAACGGGGGAGGGGGAGGGAGTCGCTGAGCATAGAGCGGTTTGTCTAAAGATGTTAGTCAGTCTGCTACCCAAGCAACCAAAGGTCATTTTTTTAAAAGCATGACAGATTGCCACTCCCCTACGGTCTGGATGGGTTTTTCCTGCAAGGTCGTGTTCCCAATGTTTTGTTTATTAGCCTAGGCCTGCTAGGTCTAGCCTAACTGGACCTAAATTCTACAATTCTGGAGCCATTACACTGTGTTACAGTATCATGCTGTGAACATCAAATGTGACTCTACGAACGAATATTATAGCGCTATCGACTAATACCGCATACGTGACTATAAGTGACAATCATGTTCAACTATGATTACCCTGTTGAGAAAGTCAGCCTTCGCCCCTGCTTTAAACATGAAAATAATGTAATAGAAACGCAAAGAAGTAATTTTAAAAAAATGCATGAAAAGACATGTCATAAGTTTATAGCCTCTTTGTAGCAAATCGTCCATGTTGGGGTGTATAGTGTCGTAGTCCATTAAGAGACAAAAAGAATCACATACAACCTTTTTACTGACAGTAAGAAACTTAACGACTCCTAAATATGTGCGTCCTTGAGTTTTTATGACTTTATTTGAATTGTGATATTGTCACTAAAAGCGGACCCAAACTCTGAACAAACTGAGAAAAATATCTGCATTTGACCTGATATCATAGGGCTTGCCATAACTGGAACTGAAAACGAAGGAAATAAAAGAGCTGATTAAGATTCCCCCAAAGGCTATTGTTTTTTTGTTTTGAATAAAAGAAGTTCTTGAAGAAACGAAAAACCACTGGATATGCAAGATCAGCAAATACTCGAATGCTAGCAAAACAAACTGATTAGCATGGGCGAAGTAGTCGTAAATGGTCAAGTAATTACACAAACTGCATGGAAAACCAATAATCGATAATGGCCACCTCAGCTGAATAATATGTCATCAGCAGGCCTGGCCTGGTTTGTCTTGATCTGACCCGATCCGGCAAGCTCATCTGGGTGGGTCATTTTTGTGGTTTCTTTATGTACAAAGAGAAGTTCAACTTGTAAATATCGGTTTTATACGATGCACAACACATTTCTTCACGATGAAGAGATAACGATCTCACCTTGACATTACGGAACGATCGTTTGAACCCCAGTGAGCAAGGTTTTACACTTCTCATTAACTTATCAAGGGGTCCCATGCCAAAATACTTTCCAAACATTTTGTTTAGCCCTTCCTCCAAATTTTGACACAAAGAAAAATGTCCCTAAAACAAGTAGGTTTTGAGAACTTAGGCACTGAAGCAGACTACTCGATATTTTAGGCCTTTTCACTCAGTAAACAGGGTAACGTTACCCACCTAGGAACAACCACAAAGTTTATACCTGAGTGGCTAAATTGACTTATTCTGAGTCTACAAATGTATTTGCATCTACCTAATGAAATTAAAATCCAGCTCCTTTCCCCCTTCTCCATGGCCAGTTTTCTGATTTTATAGGAACTATTTAAACTTGCATATTCATTAATTTTGCCAGGTGCTAGTGGCATCTCCAGACTTGAATATCTTGGTTTACTTGGTTTCGAGATTGACATCCTGGCACGTTGGGCAAACCCAGGCATACTCCGTCCACCTCGGCAGATAGCGTCAGCGTATGAAGGCTCGTTGTTCCCGTCACGTGCGTATTCCACACTTTCCGTTCTTTTCATCAAGCGCCTCATGCATCCAGTTCCCCAATATGGAGATGGTCGTTATTGAAGTTGTGCCTTAGTCCACTAATTCCAAGAGTAGAAACGTTATTACAGGGGCAAAGCCAGCTCTTGTAGATGTTTTGAACAAATGGTTTAGATCTTGCCAAACTAAATTTTACATGGTCAAAAATATTTTATTGGTATTTGTTTATATGAGCCACCGTACACTAATTCTTTCAGAAGTCATTTCCACATTTTTACCAGTTACGGAAATACTAAGATCATATGCCATATGCGGCATAATGGGTCTTTGAGGGTTAATATCTATTCCATAGACTATTTCGGCAAGCACAGTGGTTGAATCCAATACCATGGTGAAAGCATAATCTCTCCAATGTCACATGCTCTTCTCAGTTGTTTTGACCACCTGTTGGACTATGATTCGGAGTGACTTTCTTCCTTTTCTTCCGCTATTACTATATAATTATTCTGTATATGTTTGAAGACCTACAATATAATGCATTCAGAAAGATGTGTGGCGACTATGTGCTTTATCCCAGTGTAGAATTTTCAAAAACAATGTTTTAACCAATTGCTGGGTCGACGATATTCAAACTCTGGAGTTTCTTTCGTTTCTTTTCGTTATTACTTTTCCATATGAGGAACAATGCACTCTACACCAAGGTCTAGAATTTATCAAACAAAAACAAGTTTTGGGTCGCTTTGACCAGCTGCTAGGCGATGTTTTGCCGACGTCTTAGTTTCTTCCATTTCTTTCTCTTTATGCTTTTCTTTCAAAAAAATTTTTTAAGGACTAGAGTATGTATGGTAAGCTAATCAGCGTACTTTATGCCAGACTTGAAAATTGAAGAAAAGTAATGATTTAGGTCACTTTGACCAGCTGGTTGGGATATTTTTACAAATTTTCAAGTTTCTTCCGTTTCATTCGCTCATTTTTTGGATTTGTTTTTATTTGAAAAAATACAGTACAAAGCATGCGACAAGATTTAAGGTGATCATAGTGCTTTACGCCCTAGTCTAGAATTAAAGGAATGGCTCGCTTTCACAAGCTACTAGGTGGTATGTTTCAAATTTCTCAGTTTCTTCCGTTTCTTTCCCTTACTGCCATTTTTTTTTTAATTTGAAGAACCACTCTATCACGCGTACAGTAAGATGTATGAAATGTAAATGTGCTTTACTACTTGAGTTTCGCATTAGAACAGGAACAAAAATCCATGTTTTTGTGCAGTTTGAGCAGTTGCCAGAAGGTGTTTCGCAAATTGCAATGTTTGTTCCGTATTTTCCTCTTAGTGCTTTTTGAGAAACTACACAACTGCGCATGTTGTAAGATGAAGGACGAGCGTTGTACTTTTCACATTAGTCTAGAATGAAATGAAGTTAAAAAAAAAAATGTCTGGAGCAGTGAAAATAAATGAGGCTCATTAAAACCTCATGTTTCAAGGGCAGCGATACCATCGTTACAGGGTGTCATTTCGCGAAAACTCTATTCTGTTCTCGTAATAAGGTGGGTGTAGTTAAAATAAAGCTTATTAGATACTTTATTACATTTTTATCAAACAGCAGCTATAGACAGAAGGGTTCTTTCTTTCTTTCTTTCTTTCTTTCTTTCTTTCTTTCTTTCTCTTTTTCGTCATTATTTCCACCTTACCTCATTTTTCCCCCCCTGGGTTCCTTTCCTTCTTTCCAGGAGATTGACAACTAGACTACCACACATCTGATAAAAATCCATCAATAAACCAGGAAGTTGAAATACAGCTGCTTTCAGATAATCAAACTGAAGATACTAAATATCGAGAAATGTGATTGAGTGATCCATCTCAAACACTGGCTCTTTATGCTGGTCCGTCTTTATCTTTAAGGTTTATCTAAAACACAGTTTTTAATGATGTTAAAAGAAGAGACGGAAGTTATCGACGAATTGACTAAGTGCTGCAGTTTGAAACATCAGCTTTCATTGGCTCATACAGATGGTTTACTTCCGGGTTTGGGTTTATGAATTAGAAGTAGGCACAACACTTTGACCTTCAAATATCTTTTTCTTTCTTTCTTTTTTTCTTTCAACACTTTTTCTTTCAAAAGTCTTTCTTTCTTTCTTTCTTTCTTTCTTTCTTTCTTTCTTTCTTTCTTTCTTTCTTTCTTTCAACACTTTTTCTTTCAAAAGTCTTTCTTTCTTTCTTTCTTCTTTTTTCTTTAATTTTCTTTCTTTCCTTCTTTCAACACTTTGTCTTTCTTTCTTTCTGTCTTTCTTTCTTTCTCTCTTTCTTTCTTTCTTTTTCTTCTTTTCTTTCTTTTCTCCCTCTCTATTTTTAAAATTTTGATTGTCGAACAAGCAAGAGAGAATCATCAGAAGATGAGTGTTATTTGTGCCACCACTTTTTCGTTCCGTGTTGCCACAAATCCCCAGGCCCCTAATGACTGCTCTATCTCCGTCACCAAAAAAATATGGCATCTTACAAATTCCGACCCGTTCTCCTTAGTTCGCCTTATCGCACCTTGACAAACTGCTGACTGAAAAAAAAAAGACTTCTATCTTTAGCTTGTCTAATGTTCAGTGATCTATGCTCTGACTTGGTTCTACACTGACGCCATTTTTTAAACAGTCTCTTTCCCCGTGCACATTTGGTTCCGGAACGAATTTTCTTTCCGCTGCCTGTCTGTGTCGTGATCTATCTGTTATGTCGCAACGTTGCCGAAAATAGACCCTTCCTCCGCGCTCGGAACATCCGCAAAGGCAGACAAATCTTCTAAATCTTAGACCTGGGTCTCTTCACGCTGAAAAAGAGTGCCCTTTTTGAAATAATTATGCCGTAGCCGCATCATCTCCAATAGCTGCACACCTGAATGATTATTCAGCCGTTAAGCCGACGACAAATAAAAAGTTTTCTTGAAGACACTCAAAATAGAGGGATACATTTTCACTTTTAGCACGTGGCACTGTATGAAACTCGAATCGTACCCGGAAGTTCCGGCCAAATTCGAAGGCAAATATTCGGACTTAACAACAGATCCGTGACTTAGAATTAGGTCTAGGCTTTGTATTCAAGAAGAAATCCAGACCTCGGACAGTCTCTATCATTATCATTACTGGTTACAGGCCTGTAATTGTACTTTCACATTTGGGTCCTACAACTTAGGGGGTATATTTTCATCTCCCCTTTACCCTCTTTTGGCATGCCCTGCTTCCAGTAATAAGGGCTCCAGGGGGAAAATTTTGATATCATGGGAAACTATGTCCATTTTACTCTATTTTACCATGCACTATTTAGCCCTAGACTGGAACTGCCAGGTCAAGGGTGTGCTCATGCGGAAGAGGAGGGGTTTGGCGTTGACCAGTGAAAAATGTAGGCTCTGTTTACAAATAGCAACCAAGCTCAAATTTTCAATGGTCTTGCTAGGGTTGGGTAAGTCTTAAAATTTGGGCCACATAATGAGCTTCAATCTGGTATGGGTCTGGGTGAAAGCTAAAACTTTGGGTTCAAAGGGCAGCTCAAAATGTTGATATAGCCCATAGAGGAAAAAAGGGTCCAATCCTATTACTGGTCTGTAACCTACTATCATCATTCTCTAAGGATTCTCTGATTTGTGTTTCCTCTTTTCTAATCTTATCCCTGCCCATAAATGAAGCTCTATGCGGGTATGCTCTATAAATACTGCGCATAAAGGAAGTTAGACAGTTAGGATTTACATGATGCCAGTACCTTACAGCCTAAATATGCTTGAGGTAAGATTTAGGTTTATGCATGATTTAAGAGCAATATCACGGGACTCTCCCCAGAGCCGAAAGTTTGGATTAGGGGCAGGGATCGTACCCCGGAAGTCCGGCAAATTTCGAGTACTGACACACCCCCGAATTTCGCGAGAAGCGAAAACAGGCTAACCAATTTCCTTAACGATAAGTGATCCGCACAGAAGGCCCCACCGAAACCGAAATAAACGACCGAAATTCCAGGTTAAGTTTACAAAATCAGGAAAGAATGCAAACTAATTGGCAGGCGGGTTCACAAATCTAGGGCCCATTCTCCATAAACTGTCCAAAGGACATGTTTTTTTACTGTCTTTTTAAGGCACATTATGATCAAACCCTATATTCTTCCAATTAGGAGTCTGTAGCCTTAAGCTTACGCTCAGACATACTTTGAAGATAGCATAGCGACAATTTTGAGATCACAGTTTATATACCACAAGCTTAAAAAAAAAAATAACAGGGGTAACAAGCATTTACTTCCGTGATCCGCCTAGTTCTCCAATATTTGTTTATTACAGTCTTCTTTCCGCCGCCATTCTTGGGATCTACTTCTCCTCCCACTTACCATTCGATTTCTTCTCTCATTCCTCCAACGCCCATGTCTCCTCCGGTCGCCATTGATACTCGCCTTGCGTAGCTCGCGGTTATAATTTAAAAGCCGAGCCAAGGAAATGAAAGATAAAATTGTGTTTTTCAATATTTCACTCACCAACAAAGTGCTTTTGGGCGGAAGTCTATCGGATGTCTCTCAAGTAACACATACTTTACCTCCCATGTCACTTCCGATTACACTTTATTGGATCGGATTCTGTTTTGTGTCGTCGTGTTGTCGTCGCTGTCATCATCACCTCCAGCAGCAATGTACATTATGCTAGTACCTATTTTGAAAATGACGAAGAAGAAGAAGAGGAGGAGGAGGAGGAGAAGAAGGAAGAGGAGGAGGAGGAGAAGAAGAGGAGGAGGAGGAGAAGAAGGAAGAGGAGGAGAAGAAGAAGAAGAAGAGGAGGAGGAGGAGAAGAAGGAAGAGGAGGAGAAGAGGAGGAGAAGAAGAAGGAAGAGGAGGAGAAGAAGGAGAAGAAGGAAGAGGAGGAGGAGGAGGAGGAGGAGGAGAAGGNAGGAGGAGGAGAAGGAGGAGGAGGAGGAGGAGGAGGAGGAGGATGATAGGAAGATGGAGAAAAAGAAGGAGAAGAAGGAAGAGAAATAGAAGGAGAAAGAATAGAAATAAGGGGGAGGATGTGAAGAAGAGAAAGAAGGAGATAAGAGAAAAAGAGAAGAAGGACGAAAACTAGAGGAAGGACAAAGTGAGGAAAGGATAGTGAAAGACGGAAAAGAAGAGGGAGGCGGAAGAAAGGGAGAAAGAGGGGATGAGAAGGCGGATATGAAGAAGAAAAAAAGGTAAAAATGGAGAAGGTGAAGGCAGGGGAGGAAGCACAGGTAATTGACTTTATAATTCATATCATTTCCGATGGCACTTAATGAAGTGGGGCCCATTATCGTGTCATCTTGCCTTAGTATCGTTATCATCATCCTTGCCACTGAAATCTTACACTAATCTATGGAATTACCTGATTTGAAACAGGCTGTGAAGCAGAATATGGAGAAGAAGAAGAAGAAGAAGAAGAAGAAGAAGAAGAAGAAGAAGAAGAAGGTCCAGGATGACAATGAAAACAAAGAAGAGGAGGAGGAGAAAGAGGAGGAGGAGGAAGAAGAGGAAGAGGAGGAAGAGGAAGAGGAGGAAGAGGAGGAAGAGGAAGAAGAGGAGGAGGAGGAAGAGGAGGAGGAGGAGGAGAAGGAGAAGGAGGAGGAGAATTGAGAGCTTGCGAATCAATGATGGAATCTCTTACCATTGTACGCATTACATTAGTGTATGGGTACTAAATGCACCAACGTGCAAAATTAATGTAATTTTTACGATGGTAAAGGATCCCATCATTATTGAGCAAGCTCTCGAATGTCTCTTGAGTAGCGTAGAAGTACCACACATACATGGAATACTTCCAGTACAACCTTGCGTTAACATAAAGCACCCATGATACTTTCGGTAAAACCTTACGTTAACATATAGCACCCATATTATTTTCGGTAAAATCTTGCATTAATATACAGCACTCATAATACTTTCGGTAAAACCTTGCGTTAACATATAGTCTAGCAACCATATTATATTCGGTGAAATCGTGCATGAACTAATAGCACTCATATTATTTTCGGTAAAACCTTGCATTAACATAATATACATGTAGTACCCATATTATTTTCGGTTATAAAACCTTGCGTAAACATATATAGTACCCATATCATTTTCGGTTATAAAACCTCGCGTTAACATATATAGTACCCATATCATTTTCGGTTATAAAACCTTGCGTTAACATATATAGTACCCATATCATTTTCGGTTATAAAACCTTGCGTTAACATATATAGTACCCATATTATTTTCGGTTATAAAACCTTGCGTTGACATATAACCCGTGAAGTTGCCATTCATGGATCCAGTTGCCTTCGTCACCAAGTCATCATGTCCCCTCTCCTTCCATCACCCTCTGCGCCNACCCTCCCCACCTCCCCCTCACTGTGACTTTTCACTTTCTTTCATGAACAGAATGATAAGGAGAAGGAAACGGATTGAGGCAAACACTGATAGAATTAACAACAACCATGTCTGAGTTCATTAGCCCTCAAGGAAACTTGAGCAGTCCAGGATTTGAGGGAAGAGACTCCAAAAATCGACATTAAATCGAAATGCAAATCTACGAGGCTTGCAGAGGATTTCGACTGGCAGCTGTTCTTAGTGCTGAATTCTACATAGTCTTAGAAGGCAGCTATTGAAACACACTCTAGTCCAGTCAATGGTAGTCCTCATAGTGGCAATTTCTCATTAGTAAATTCGGATCTCAGATAGCAAAATATAGTAGATAAACCCAACGCAAGTTTTGCATGCAAAAACATTACATAATTTGCACATGCAGTGCACAGACAGGGCAGATGAAGATAACATTTCAACAAGACTCTTGCTTAAAACCGGCATTCACGTTAGCTCGGTTAACCGATGATGCGAAGAGAATTCAAAGTATGTTTTTGTCAGCCAATGAAATTAGGCTTGCTTGATCATTCCCCCGCCATCTGTGAGATCGCATTCACTGAGAATTGGCACAAAGAGATGGACATTTGCGAAACAAATTATTTAAAAAAAACCACCAAAAAACAACAAAAACCTTCAGGTCGTATTGACATTTAAAAATTCTTAAAAGAGACGTCTTCAGAACAAACGGAAGACGCATACTAAGTGGAAAGATTCCACCCATCCCTTCACGCCCCAAATTAACATCTCAGAACGATCAGGCCGAGCAAGACCAGCCAATGCATTTGAGAGAGATGCCGCCGTTTATTCCTGCCATCAGCTGTTCGTTTACTATGATGTATCTTTGGACGAAATGAGTGTGTGCATGTGTGAATATGTGTGTGTGTGTGTGTGTGTGTGTGTGTGTGTGTGTGTGTGTGTGTGTGTGTGTGTGTGTGTGTGTGTGTGTTGGTCTGATTTAAGATATTAAGATGTTAATCTGTTTTTTTATGTACAAAGGTAAACAAGACAATGTGCCATTAAGGACAATAAATTTGTATCTTATCATATTTTATCTTATCTTTTTTTTAAGTTTCACGTCGATTCGAGTGGTAAATTTCACGTCAGTTCCACTAGTGATAACAGCACTACACGTAACAATACAAAAGTTCAGCTTTTAAAACTATATAATCTATCAACCAAGGTTGTATTTTTTTGGGGTACCAAACAAGCCTTTATTATTCATGCCCAGACCGTGCTTGACGGTATGATGGCGGTCAACATTACAAGTAACAAATGACGGGACAGACACGACAGATTAAGCAGAACGTCTTCATAAACGATGTAAATACAAAATTACATACATGATGTACTTTCAAGTTGCAAGAAATACAGAAGTAAAGCTCACACGTGCCGGCCATCTGTTTTAGACGTAACTAACAATTTTAATTATAGGTTTTTGTAAAAATCATACTAAATCTAGATATCCTTTCAAGTGTGGTCTTTGATGCACTTGTCAAGAGTTCTTTTGTCGTATGCATATTTGCACTTTTATGACACTCCCAAGAAACCGTGTTGCAATTATGTGAAAACGATCTCAATGCCTGCTTTCTGAATTTTTCAGCTTTAAAAAAACAAAACTTCGCTCAGTTCAAGAATTTAAGAAGTCATTTTAATTTACTTTTTAGTTTAAAACGGAAATGAAGCTGGGGCCTCTGCTCTGGCAGGTTGCGAGTCACTCTGATACGAAAGGAAAGGTCAAGCTTCAAACAATGACAATAGGAAGAGGAAGGAGGAGGCGGGAAATGGCTGCTCTGAGAGCAAAGTGGAGAATTTTTTTTCTCGGTTCTCATTAAGCCCCGTCCATCAGAACTTTCTTTTCATTATCTTTTTCTAATTAAACTTCAAACGGCAAAGAAAAATGGGGCAGAGTGCAAAAGAGAAACAGGATAGAGGGGAAAGGGTGATGAAGAAAGAGAAAGAAAGGAAAAAAAGAAGGAAGGAAGGAGCTAAAGAAAGAACGAAAGAAGGAGAGAAAAAAAAGAGAAAGAACAAAAAAGGAGAAAGATTGAACAATAAAATCTTTGGCACACGATGTGTGAGAAGACAGTTGTGATCATCGAAAAAAGAAAATATCGTCAAATAGCGCTGGGACATTTTATACGCTTTAGTGTATGCCTGCAGATATGCTTTCAAATATTCCACTAAGGCCGCATGGATCATTTTGATAGAATTCCCTTGTACCAAGCTTTCATCATGTTTATTGAATCACAGTGTAAACTCAGTTTTTAAGCCGATTACCAATTTTTCGTTAGATGTTGGATTCGAATAAAATTTAGATTTATATAAAAGAGAGAAAGAAAGAAAGAAAGAAACAAAGAGAGAAAGAAAGAAAGAAAATAATGGTGAAGAAGGAGGAAACCTTCTCTTTATTATATCCGATTCTGGTCGCCCCCACAGTCAAGCAGTTCCGGTCCAAGTCGTGCTGGCGTCAAAGATTAGGCCCAAAATTGCTCAGTGGTTTCCATCAGATATGAAATAATGGACTCCGCCCATGCAGCTCTGCTGATTATTTGGAAGAAATTGGAAACTCGAGCGTGAAATACACGAACGCCTGCGGAATCCGACTGGTGCAATGATGTGAGCCACCTCTATGGCACGACATGGTATCTCTCTCCCTTTTTAAGGTGATACACTTCTCACCTCTTGAAGAGTATAGTGCACTACTATGGTGCGCACTGCCTTTTTCCAAATCAGTACATTTTATATGTAAAATTGCGCACCAGAGTGCTGAAAAGTGTATTTTTGTTTTATTGTCGATGGTGATCATAGGAAAACGTTCTCTCAAAATACAGTCGTTACTTCACAACCAGATTTCACTGATGTATCAAAGACACGTTAAGGCAGGTATTACTAAGGCAAGGATCGCCTTAAAAAAATAGTTCCTGGATAGCGTAACCTACCTACTCAGCTGCTCTTCTGCGCACGTGAAATTGTGATATTATATATATCTACATGGCATACTGCAGCCTGAGTCAGAACTTAAACACACAAGAGGCAGTTCACAAGACTTCTTCTTATCCTAGGTTTCTGATGCACATTTGGAAACGTCATTAATAAAATACTTGGAGAAGTTATATACTTTTTTTTAAAATTCTGATATACAGAATTTAACAAAAAGTTATACTAAATCTAGCAAGTGGATCCTAAAATTCTTAATTTAGAGATGTTACGTTTCAGCCCATTAATGTTTCAAATTGCAGCTATTAATCAAATCCTGTGGAAATTGGTTTTGATAACTTCTAAGTAGTGTTTCTAATAACACTGAAAATTAAGGACCTGCTTTAGGCAGTTCAAAACTCTGATTCTTGTGTTTCAGATGACAATAACCGATCATAATATTTCTCAAGAAGCCGCATTTTGATTGTGACTGTATCATGTATATTTATTCAAGCAGTTCTTGTTCAGTCAGCTGCACCTTTAGCGACTTGCAGACAGACAGAGGGCGGAAGGCGCAAAGTGAATTGTTGAGTTTTCCCTTGACAAGAGACATAATTGAATCGCAAGCTCCGAAAAAATGAAATACAAGGTTAGGTTGAAAAAGGGAGTTCAGATCAAGTTCAGTTCACAAAGGGAAAAAGGCCTTAAGATCAAATTTAAAGCAGTTCCATGAAAACTGAGTATTTTCAAATCCGATCAGTTCCTCTTGATTTTGAAATTGACAAAAGAATTTTCGAGGTAAGTGTGAACTGAACAAAAATCAAAGCACTCGAAATAACTATATTTCAGATCCCGATCAGTTCGTCTAATTAAGTTCAGATCAAATGACGTAAACTGAACTTCAGTTCACGAACTGCGTTCATTATGATATCAGTTTTGCCCAACCCTGAGAAATACTTTTCTCTCTGCACAGTATCGCTGACGCACAATCGGACGTAGCAATGTCCACTGTGGAATATAAGATTTCAGTCGCTCTTGTTTGTCAGCCGATGAAACACTCATGCATATTTGCACCCGTTATTGGCATGCCAAGCGGAGTGCATGATCGCTCGTAAAATGAATTAGCCCTTCAATACATGGATGTGTGCCGTCCCTTTCCTCCAGGGCACAGGGTTGCTGACCCTCTCTGGAACAAACACTACGGCACTTGGAACATTAGTTTACATTTTCATATTCTGAGCACACAATGAGCAGCCGGCGAAAGAGGCCTAATGTTTAGTAGAACCTCACGAGCTCAATTTTCAGGATATCGGCTACAAAGTTCTCCTACGTGGAGTATTCCAGTTCGTCATGCAATTCTAAAGAGACAAGGGTAGATATTTGTTTCAAAGTGTAATAAGCCCACAAGATCTTCCATAACATTTAAACCGCGTAAATTTTTTTTCTTTCGCCCGACAATTTCTGACAAAACACCGCTGGAATATCGGGATGTTCACACTGCGTGGGCTGCGATTACGAGAGATACGTGACGTCAAAAAAGCGAGAAAAGCTAGCAGACGATTGGTGCAGGCGCATGTGCAAAATTGTCTGGACTAATCGTCGGCTAGTCTATCTCGCTTTTTGACGTCACGCAGCATGAGTAATGGCGGCGTCCATAGGATGAAAATCCCAACATTCCTGCGGCTTTTTCTCAGAAACTGTCAGGCGAAAGGAAAACTATAAGGAGTTAAAAGTTTATGAAAAAATATTGTGGACTTTTTAAACTGAAGCAAATAACGACCCATGTCCCTTTAAACCTTCCATGCAGCATGAGAGCCGGATAAAGTCGCTCTAACTACTGTCTATACGACTTCACTCACCACTCCCTTCCTAATGCTGAGAAGAGAATGACGCATCAGAACACCTGGTATCAAAGCGTCAGTCGGTGTGTAACCTGACGAGGGAGTTACATAGGGTAAAACACTGACTCCCTCCGGGTGCTGTTGCCATGCTGGAGGCTTAGCGTTAGCAGAGTTAAGAACACAGAGCAAGGAATGGGAACTTTGCAACGATACGTGATTTTGGACTTGCGTAAAGTTCTAGTGCATGAGACCAAGGTTATGAAGTAACTGACATGGTTGTTCCTTCGGCGAAAATGAACACAAGCCCATGAAAGATAAGATGAAAACGACGCTACAACAATAACAACAACAACAACAACAACAACAACAACAACAACAACAACAACAACATCATCATCATCATTATCATCGCCATCATCAACAACAACAACGACAACAACAACAACAACAACGACAACAACAACATCATCATCATCATTATCATCGCCATCATCAACAACAACGATAACAACAACAAATCTATTCTCAACTTGCAAATTATCTTCCCTCAGACCTGTACTTTTAAGGTTCAATCGCATGCTGGGATATTGTTTCCTTGGCGCCAGGAGTTTTTATGCTCTCTGCAATTTAAAGTCAGCAGAGAAAACCTCACTGGCCTGTTCCAAAGAAGCCGAACCAATACGTCACTTTCCAGAATCTCCGCTCATGTGGGAACATTCACACGAAACATGACTGCAAAGTGAAGTAGTTTGGAAACGTTCGCATGAGGACTTTCACAAGTAGCAACACCTGCAAAGCACTGTAATTTGGAAAAGGGGGAGGGGAGTGAAGGAGTAAAGGGGTGAAAGTGTAAGGGTAATTCAAGCAGCGTTTATCGGTCGCTCATGCAGTTTTCGTGTTCTAAAATCATATTAAAGATCGGGGGGAGACATCTGTAGCGGAAGAACACTTGTGGAAAGCGATGTTTGTCGTTGAAAGACACTGGTCAATAAAGAGTCATCTCAGAAACTCATTTCACAGATGGTCGATCAACACAAGCGAAGCCAGAATCGGTTCCAGTCCATTTCACAGACAATTAGACAAATAGGTCTTAACAAAGGGTGAAAACTGTTGTTTCCTATTCCCGTGAGAGTGATGATGAGGTGGTAATTGACATAAAATTTGTGATGAATTAGTCTGGGCTTATCTAGTCTAGACGACTAGATGAAGTTCTTATTTTGGGTGTGCACTGACCTAAATTCAAGGCTTTAGAGCGTTCAAATTCTAGGCTGACGTAAGAAATGTTCAGTCTGATCACGTCTTGTTTCAACGTCTTCCATACTTCATTGGAACAACATGCAATTTATCTTTTTCTATACTAAGATAGATAATTTTCTATGATAAGATAGATCGGTGAATATCAGTGACAGATGATATAAAGGAATAAATACAGCCATAAGTTTGTTTTTCTTAACACCAAAACTTTTCTCTCTTCCATGTAAAGAAGGCAGAGAACAGTTGGTTGGTGTGGGGTTATATCTCTGGAACAATGTTTCTTTAGATGGCACTAGGGGGTAGTTTAGTCCTTGAGACGGCATTTCCTGTCAGTGAAACACCTATGTAACCAGTGTAACGGCATTCTGGAAAGTGGCGTTGTCCTCACTCAGAACAAGGCTTACAATTTACTGACTGAACTGGAATGGAGCCGTGGCCCTGGTGACACTCATCCATCACTCTTTGTTATGTAGGCGGCAAAACTCCAAGTTGTGTGAGGGGAGAAGAGATCAGTTTCTCAGCTTCTGCTTTATGTATGAACTGTTGAACCCACTTTGTTATGTCTTCCATTGATGCCATCCGTGGACTGTGGCCAACTTTAGATGCAGTCAATGTCGGGGTCTCTCATAACTGCCAAGCGGATGAACTGCGACGTTTACTTTCATTGTACTGCCAAGGAAGTGAAGGATCCTCAGGCAGGAGCTGCGGCCCTAACCCTGTTGTTTCGGGCATTCTATCAGTGTGTAAAACTATGAAACCGTCTTAGACAGATGTCGTAGTCGATTGTGATAATTCCACCACATGATGATAATAATAATAATAATGCTGTCGATAAGTCTCGTATCCAGGCTAATGCCCACTCACGGGACATTACACCATGATAACTTCAGCAGGCCTGATCACTCTAAAGGTTTCTCGACTCCCTGGGGAGCATACTCTGCCGCTGTCACTTACAGGCGCTGATCACTGGCACTTTGATAACATCTTTCGCTACCTATAGCCAGGTACCCATTTTACAGACGGGTGAACTGAGGAAAATATGAATGAAATGCGTTCCTATTGCACTTCCAACATAACTTTCGTCAGGAATCGAAACCACGACCCATTGGTCTTGAGTCCAGTGCCGTAACCATTCGGCCACGTTGCTCCACGCTGCACATTCCATTTGCTCTTTATTTTTCCCGAGAAACGAATAAGACATTTTCTAATATCCCACCCTAGATTAATTCTCCATTGCACGAAAGGCATTGCCATGGGTGAGCAGCGGAGGGTAACATTCCTAATTTGAAAGTGACAACGACAGAAAACAATGCGTTTTAGCGAAGCAAGCACCTAGTTATGATAGCATCGCAACGGAACATTCTGAAAACCATTACAAAAGTTGACCTTGGCTGCCGAAGGAAATCTAAGCTTGCTGATTGAAAACAAATATTCCGTAATTTCCTCGGTATTGGTAGATTTTATCGGACGGCTCCTCAGAGACAATCATTACTAAGCGGTGCATGAAATCTGATGGCCACACAATTTCCTATTTATTAGGTTAGATCCCGTCACTTGCAGTGAATTGCCCCATAATAACTGCCCGGTGTTTCACCCTCTCTACGTTCTTCACGGTTGAACAGATTTACCGGTTTAAAACAACAACATCATCATCATCATCATCATCACCATCATCATCATCATATTATTATTATTATTTGCAAAACATTTATCCTCACTGGATGTAAATATGTAAAGCAAGAAAACTATAACAATTTAACAAATTTAATACACAAATTTTCTGACTGGCGTCCTTCTTCAGGTGTAGAGAATCAATGAAAGATCATCATCATATCAACATCATCATCATTTTAATAAATAGTCTATATAAAAACCCTTAAAATTGTGGCATGAAAAATTTAATAAACGTTCCAAATTTACGGACCTGTGTCCTTCTTCAGGAAACAGAGAATAATGAGTAAAGAACACACATCACGGCATAACACACAGGCATCATCATCATCATCATCGTCATCTTCATCATTATCATCATCATCATCATCATCAACAACAACAGCAACAAGAACAACAACAACAACAACAACAACAACAACAACAACAACAACAACAACAACAACAACAACAACATCATCATCATCATCATCAACAACAACAACAACAACAACAACAACAACAACAACAACAACAACAACAACGACGACTATAATAACAGCAATAACCACAACAACAATAGCAAATACGACAATAACAACAGCAGCAGCAGCAACAACAACAACAACAACAACAACAACAACAACAACAACAACAACAACATTAATTTAAGAGCGCTATGTGTGTCATAGCATAGGATCTGTTTTTTCCAAGAAGGAACTAAGAACGTTTTTCACAGAAATTTGCAGTCTCCATTAAAGCTTTTCCCTTACTTAAAGCATAGCGCGACAAATTTAAAGTTCAGATGATCAAGTGAACCCGCACATTTTGACATGACAGTCTAGCTTGACATGTAAAGAGTGAATACAAAGAAAAATAAAAAAAAAAAAAGAACCCCGACGAATCGCAATCCAACCACGAGGAATGATGCTTTTAATCTAGGGTAAAGAAAAACTTTTCTTTCCGTGTCCTCTGAGAATCGATAGCACAAGATATTTACACTGGCCACTGGCATGTAAAGCCTGTGGCAACATTTGCGAGGTTGAGGGCAAAAGAGATTTATTGGCACATCAAAGAGTGCAACGGAACGATTTTTCCACTGGTCCTCACGATTGTCAACATCGTGGAAGACGTTAAAAAGCCGTAAATGCCAGCGATAAATAACGCGTGAACAATCTGCTAGTTGTTCCTGCTCTTGGTTACGGAAGTACTAAACAGCTTTAATGAAATAATCAGTGCATACAGCGAATGGTTTATCAAGCTATGCTGCCGTCCCAAGACATAGCGACGTATCTGTGCATTTCATGATTTTGAGGAAAATGCAAAAAACTTCAGATGCTTGGCCTGTCTTAAGTTATGAATGCTTCTAATCATGACTTTGCATAGTGTTAGTTCTAAGTATTACCTGTTTTTTAATGCAAGGTTCAACAGATCATACCGTTAACTTTTGGTGGGAAAACACATCAAAGCAGATAAAGTGTTCAGTACGTCGCTCTGCCTTGGGAAATATAGATACGTCGCTCTGCCATTGACTGTGCGGTTGTAAACACTCACTTACGTGGGTTTGACGCTTTGAAAACTACTATTTCGGGTGCAGATAGACTACGTCTACCTGCCTTTTACACAAAAAAGATATGGGCAAGACAAGTCCAAGTCAATGAAATAAGAAAACTCGATTTTGTCAGATACATCGCTCTGCCATGGGACGGCAGAATGGATGCTTTGTGCTTGGGAAATAACGCTTTAGTGGTATACTTCTACTACTACTACTACTACTAATAACAATAATACTGAGGAAAATAATAATAATATGGCCATGCTTAGAATGAAAAATTCTTACGTATTAATCAAAAGTTCGTGCGAAGTGTAATGGCTATGAATACTATAGGCAAGGTAACTTAATAATAATATGTGCGCTATCAGCTTTGTAGGTTCTGGTCATCATTAGATAAAGAGAAAAATGGAACAGCTTCGGTTAGTGCATAGTAAAGCGGTAAGCGCACAGTATAGCGGTTAGTGCATAGTATAGCGGTTAGTGCATAGTATAGCGGTTAGTGCATAGTAAAGAGGTACGTGCACAGTATAGCGGTTAATGCATAGTATAGCGGTTAGCGCATAGTAAAGCGGTTAGTGCATAGTAAAGCAGTTAGCGCATAGTATAGCGGTAAGTGCATAGTATAGCGGCTAGTGCATAGTATAGCGGTTAGTGCATTGTATAGCGGTTAGTTGTATAGTGGTTAGTGCATTGTATAGCGGTGAGTGCATAGTATAGCGGTTAGTGCATAGTATAGCGGTTAGTGCATAGTATAGCGGTTAGTGCATAGTATAGTGATAAGTGCATACTGTAGCGGTGAGTGCATAGTATAGGGATAAGTGCATAGTATAACGGTTAGTGCATAGTATAGCGATTAGTGCATAGTATAGCGGTTAGTGCATAGTATAGCGGTTAGTGCATAGTATAGCGGTTAGTGTATAGTATAGCGATAAGTGCATAGTATAGCGGTTAGTGCATAGTATAGCGATAAGTGCATAGTATAACGGTTAGTGCATAGTATAGCGGTTAGTGCATAGTATAGCGGTTAGTGTATAGTATAGCGGTAAGTGTATAGTATAGCGGTAAGCGCATAGTATAGCGGTAAGTGCATAGTACAGCAGTTAGTGCATCGTATAGCGGTAAGTGCATAGTACAGCAATTAGTGCATAGTATAGCGGTTAGTGTATAGTACTGTATAGCGGTAAGTGTATAGTACACCGGTAAGTGCATAGTATAGAGGTAAATGCATAGTACAGCAGTCAGTGCATATTATAGCGGTTGGTGTATAGTATAGCGGTAAGTGTGTAGTACACCGGTAAGTGCATAGTATAGCGGTTAGTGCATGATATAGCGGTAAGTGTATAGTACAGCGGTTGGTACATAGTATAGCGGTAAGTGCATAGTATAGCGGTTAGCGCATAGTATAGTGGTTAGTGCTTAGTATAGCGGTAAGTGCATAATATAGCGGTAAGTGCATAGTATAACAATTAATGCATAGTATAGCCATCCGCATGGCTGTCAACGTAGATGCGCCTTATTTGCATTTCGGGTAATTGAAAGCTTGCGTATTAACGATGGGATCTCTTACCACAGTAAAAACTACATTAACTGTGCATTTTGAACACTGCTTAGAGTGCTATCCGCACCGATGCAGTAACGGTGGTAACAAAGATCCCATCATAAAGGCGCAGGCTCTCTAATAACGGGTCCACTTTGATAGGTCTAGTACAAGAAGTCTGTGTTTGTATGTTCGGCTTTATTCCATTTCACTAATTTCATCTACACCCTCTCTTTGTTAGTACAATTATGTGTCAAGGGTATCAAAGAAAAGTTGTTGTAAACTGTCAGAATGTACAGCAGAGGGCCGCTTTTATTCATAGCACTTATCACGAGCATTCTGACATTATCTTTAAACTGTTTCTAGCCAGGTACCCATGTTACGGGCGATAATCCCGAGGAAAATCGAATGAAATGCTTTCCCAAGGCATTCTCAACATGGCGAGGGCGAGACTCCAATTCACGACTTTCAGATCTTGAGTCCAATGCCTTGACGTTTCCACCACCCTGCTCCATCTACCGAAGAACGTTACAATGCGTGAGAACACAGGTGGTTTGGCAGGGGGTGGAATGTGAGGAGGTAAGAACGAGGAGATGACACAGACAGTAATGTGGAAATAAGAGAGGAAAAGTGCAAAACGTAATCAGGAATCGTCCTGACATGCGGGCGGCAGAAATCCATTCTCAATTCTAGTTTCGTCAGTGCTGACTACAATGTCGTTTTCAGCAGATTAGGCGAAATGCAAATTTTAGTGCACTTTTAGTCCTGAACTTTAGGCCCAATTCTGTTGACAGTGTCGAAATTCATGTGTGAGGTGGAAAATTGATATCAAATTTAGAAGGAATTAATGCCGACTCTTCGTGTCAAACAAACAAACAAACAAACAAAGGTTGTGGGCGATCCGGTTTTCCATCTGAAATGGCTCCCGATTCCACACATGCTATCGATATGGCAGTGGGACGTTTTTTTTTTTTTTTTACCGGGCATAGATCTAGACCGCTGACAAGTTGTTGTTCGTCCATCTCTAGCGAAGAGGACCACAAACATCCTGTTTACGATTGGAGGTTCTTGTGAGTGACGAGGTGGCTGATTAGTCTGATGTGTGCATGGAAGCTTCAGCCATACGTGGGACAGAAATGTTGGAGGACGGGGTGCACCAGTGAATCGCGCAGCTGACGTAATAAACCGCCTCAAACCTTACTTCGCCCGACCACTGAACCGTGCAGTGTTAGTCTATTTCGATTGTATTCTCTTTAAGAAGTACCGAATCATATCGTTACTGAGTTACTGAGTATCACTATCAGAACCTAAAATGATTATTATCCCCGTTGCCCGGTTCAGTGCTTTGTCCCACAGGGCATCTCTTTGATCTTTTTACAACAGACGGATTGAGACTGCGCGGTTCCGTAGTGGAGGATAATAATAATAATAATAATAATAATAATAATAATAATATTTATTCAGAAAACTACCCCTTTACATCCGGGGTGACGCTGGGCGGGGCCCCAAACGTCACGTCCAGTTAGAAAATTTACATTACATTATANATAATAATAATAATAATAATAATAATAATAATAATAATATTTATTCAGAAAACTACCCTTTTACATCGGGGGTGACGCTGGGCGGGGCCCCAAACGTCACGTCCAGTTAGAAAATTTACATTACATTATAATACATTACATTATAACAACACATTTTGCGAACATTAAAAGAATTTGATATTACAACATTGTTTTAAGAATTTCTTTACGATACTATCCAAACGGTTCCAATATGTGCCCATAAGAGGATCACTATCTAATGTAAAAACCAACTTCTCCATAACATTCATATGCATAAAATCGTTAAAAATATTTTGACAATAAAACTTCTGGCAGTTTTTTTTTTTAAAAAGTCATCTCTTTCATCTGTATATATTATGCACAACATCTTCTTTCACTCGACTGTCACACATCTGACACTCGTCATTCGTCATGCAGATGGGGAAAGAGATACCGTTTGTTTGCATTGACGGCGCTTTCCTTCCACTGATAAAATTGCCTACTGGTCCCATATCAAAGAAAGTGAGACAAGAGCTAGAGGTGATAGGATACCAGACTCGCGGTATCACAGAAATTAAAAAAAAAATCTACAGATGCATTACTAGCCCTATATCTCTATATCTCGCATGTCACGAAACGCTATCATCGGCAGGCGACTTATACTCTCAAAACACGTAGCCAGTAGCAATCGACAAGCAATGCTGCCATAGACACGCCGGAAAAAAAATACTGTAGTGTTGTTTACATGGATCAATGGGATCTCTATCTCTGTAGGTAAAGTCCCCCACAGCGATTAGTTTATGTGCATCTGTATATGTTTTTTATTTCTGTACCCGATACACGCCATAGATTAAGCACTCCCTAGCCGCCATGGAAAAAGTTGGACCGTGGTGTATGATAGGAATCACTCCTGCTAATGGAGCACATAAAAGAGATATCAACGGATTGATTCAGACGTGTGGTTTGTTTCTGTCTCGAGTAAATCAATACCCACATGCACAATCACATTTCACCTCTTCGATTTTGTCGTCAGACTGAATTCCAGAATCTTCGGTAGCCGAAGAAAAATTTAGAAAAACTGGACAGGTTTCGAAGTTCTTGCATTAAAATATCACAAGTCAGAACAATAGAATATTCTACATTTGTCAACAATCTGAGTGGTTCGGATTCAGGTTTTTATATTAACAAAAAAAAAATTTAAATGTGTGTATCGTTGGCCGATCCAGGGGGAAGGGGGTTCACTGAGTGCTCGTGGAACACTCCTCTCCCCCCTCCCCATCCCGCTCCAGAATTTTTTTGTCTATAATTTGTGGGCTAAATACTACTTTTTATAACTTTCATCCTTCATTTGTCGGTACATGTACCTCTGTTCATCCCTAAGAAATAGATCATAAAGATCTAAATATTGTAAAGAGGGGGTGGAAAGTTAATTAAGATAAGATAAGACGGATAAGATGTGTTTATTCATCCACAAGGGAAATGTGTCTTTGTTACAGTAATTACAATGAATATGTTTACAGAAATTTTTAATAAATAAAACTACTCATGCGTGCAGTTACTCCCATGTATACATGGACTTGTTAACATTGTCTTTTTCTCTCTCCCTTTCTCACCCACCCACACACACANGCTTTGAAGACATCACAGATGCGATTACTGCTGTTGAAGAATGGTTTGAGGCCCAATCTGACACATTTTACTCTCAAGGACTTTTGAAGGTCAAGGACAGATGGGAGAAATGTGTAACTCGGCATGGTGACTATGTAGAGAAGTAAATGTAAGTGTACCAAATTACAAGTCTTTGGGTTTATTCTATCATTGTCATGCTACGGACATATTGAACACCCCTCGTATGTATTTGAGAGAGACAGTTTTGACATTTGGATCACCATAGGTCTATAAAGCAGAATCAAGAAGAGTCGCGTTGCACCCTCACTGAAAAGGGTACAAAAGAATTCCGATATCTTTAAGTTCGAGATCTTTGTGAAAGCTGTCTACGGCTACGGGCTGAACGTTCATAGCGTGTAAATAATGGCTGACTTTGATCAGATAATATTTTCTGTATTTTCTTGCATGTTATGAAATCTAAGGTTGTATATTGTTTATCCGATACTCAGATATGGATCAGTAATGTGGGGCAAACCCCGCTGATTTTATTTTTCCGGATCCGCCTCTGGTGTGTATAGTGTATGGACTTTATCAGTGGGAAGCTGGACATTAACCACAAGCAATCTATTTTCTTTTTTTCTTTTGTCTACGCTGTCATCATCCCTCAGAAAGCCAGCTCTCTTCAACAGGACGCTGAGAATCTCAGATGATTTATATACAACAAAGTAATTGTGTTCCCTTTTCCTCAGGGATACAAATGTGTTTTCTCTTGGTAGCTGACTAAATCAATATGGTCAGGGCATAGCTAACCTAGAACTGTCTAAAGGAATTGGAAGAGCGAAAGAATGGTGTATTAAATGCAATAGAAAATATCCAATGGTTCATTTTCGCACTGAAATTTATTTGTTGATATGTCGTTTCCAAAGTGGTGATGGGCAAAATCGATTTTGAGTATCGATGCTTCGATACATTTTCGATATCAGTATCAAATCTTTGTCTCTGGAATTTCGATACCACTTCGATCCTGACCCGATAGTGTCAAAATGTTTCTTATGCTTTCTAAGTAAGCAACGTGACCGATTGGAAAACATCTACCAGAATAAGTAAAACAAAGAGCGTTATATAAAAATAGAATAGCCAACCCCATCAAGCATTTGATGACTTTATCCTTAAATCACGTAATGTATTCGACCCAAAGCCGATTTGGACATAATCTGAACAGGCCAAGGCCTGGGTCTCACAATGCGAAGAAGCTTGAAAAACTGTATATGATTAATAAATAAAAATACTTTATAAACATTCTATTACATATATTTCCGAAAACTTCGGTTTTTGCAGTTTGGCCAGCATAGCGATCAAACGCTGTGTTTAGCCTCATTTCATCCCGTGTACACATTTAGTTGACTGGAAACACCGATATCATGAAACACGAAAGTGAAACACATAAAAAGGGATTTTCTATTTACCCCGTTGGGAAATCAGTTAACAGTGCCACACAGTGCTATACATTTCATTGATAATACATAACACATATAACAGTACACCTCATATATATGATTAAATACGTAACATCACAAAATGAAACACATCACAAAGTCATTCAAGAAGAGACCTCAAGCTGTGTAGTATCTTAAAACCTTACCAAGTCTAAATTCTGCTCTGCTTTTACTGCACCAAAGAGTCTGTATTGTAAGTGACCATACCAAAATGCTAAAAAAAGCCTTCTTTGTTGGTAAACTAGGCCAGCCGACGCCTCCTCTTTATCTACTTCGCAGCTCTGTTTCCTAACCTCAACGCTTGTTTTACCTATATAATAAGCATTACCTAGTCATTCACACCTTCCAGCCTCACTCTCAGGCCAGGACAAATAACGGACTGGCTGATTCGGAAAGGTGAATTTGCCTAACACGGCTACACTGACCTAGTATTCGAACCATACCGAAAGTATCGTTAGTAATTTTAATACGCCTTCGATCCTGAATGACAGTCTGTCCTCTCTCCTTTGTAGGTTTTCAAGTTTATTTTATACAGGCCAGCGGCCAAGAATGCAACAATCAATACAATTATAACAGTTTTTCACATAATTACAATGTAAACCACTTGTCATCATCGTTTCACTCGTTCAGCACGCACAGACAGACAGACTGACAGACGAACAGACAGACAGACAGACAGACAGACAGACGGACGGGCGGACGGACAGACAGACAGACAGGCAGACACTTCTTAGATTATCTGTTTTTTGATACCTTATGTCTTCACAATGGTTCACCTGTGACCCTAAAAAGTATTAAAAAATCTTAAATGTTTGTCCTGCCTGCTTTTGTACAGAATAGACGAAGAATCGATACTTTTTTGATACTTGAAGCATGACTGATGAGTCCACGATACACGAAGCTCCAGGATCAGGCCCGCCATTATTTTCAGCTACCCTGAGGATAACACAACCCTGAAATGACAGACCGAAGGCATTGTAATGGCATCAGTCATTGTGTATTAATACGATGTATGACAAGGGAGAAAGGACGACGGAACTGATCTATAACATTCAGCTGCTTTTCTTGAACGACAACGTTTATATTTTTATCTCGCGATGCTGATATTAAAGAAAGATAGGATATACAGTTGGCTCCACATGAGTCGACGTCGCTTAAGTTGATTTTCGAGATAAGTCGATCTTTTTTTCATAGAACCTCCCCTATGCTTTATGTTCTGCTGTAAAGTCGAAATGCTTGAGTCGACATCGACTTAACCATAACAACTCTCTCTGTAGTTTGACCGAAGCTGAAACGTTAGGAGGAAGAATTTTAATATGAGCCCAATCTAATAATTAAGCTGTTATAGTGCCTTCGGTCTGTCATTTCAGGGCTGTATTATCCACAGGGTAGTAGCTGAAATTGATGGCGGGCCTGTTCCTGAAGCTTCGTGTATCGTTGACTCATCGGTGATGTTTCAAGTATCAAAGTATCTCTGCCTTGGAAATTATGGGATCTAGAATCTTTCATTATCACAGTAAAAAAAACATCAGTTTGGAAACAGATACCGAAAGATATCTATCATTAGAAAATGTCTTGTTCCTATAACAACTGAGACCCAGACTCCTCAGTTTGCAGGAGACGTTTGTTATCATAACATGACACCAGAACGATGGTAATTTCTCAGCCATTCTTTTCATATATATATGCCCTAACCGCCCGAGTACTGTTCCTTAGCTCCCACGTGTAAGCCTAATGTTTACCAATGTCCACGACCCTTTCTTCAACTGCTCACAGAAATATGAAACGGTTTTATCAGGCACCAGAAATTTGACACCCTAACACACACACACACACACACACACACACACACACACACACACACACACACACCACACACATACACACACACACATACTCTCTAAAACTGAAGATTGAGGCCGCTTCAACGTTGGCGTCTAGGGTATTCTATCGAATAGCTTTGAGTGTCACCAAGTACGTCTTGTCTCTCTCGAGACACTGAGAATGTGTGATACTAGATAACAACGCATTTAACAGGGTAGAAAAACGGTCAGATGGACTTGACAGCAGGCAGGCTGGCAGGCAGGCAGGAAGACAGGCGGATGGGGGGGCAGGCAAACAGGCAGGTAGGCAGGCAAGTAGGCAGACAGGTAGGCAGGCAGGTAAGCAGGAAGGCGGTCAGGCAGGCAGGCAGACAAATAGAAAAACAAACGCTTATTAAATAAGAACCATCAATATCTAACAGTGTTAAGAAAGATTTAATATAAAACGGAGTGAATTTGGAAGAGGTATTAGACAAACTGTGCACAGACAGACAGACAGACAGACAGACAGACAGACAGACAGACAGACAGACAGACAGACAGACAGACAGACAGACAGACAGACAGACAGACGGCCCCACGGGCTGATAGATAGATAGATAGATAGATAGATAGGATAGATAGATAGATAGATAGATAGATAGATAGATAGATAGATAGATAGATAGATCAAGCAAAACTCTCAAGCCACGACCCGAACCTCTTGCGGTCAAGCTGACCCCCGAAACAGCCTGTGTCTGAATGGTGGTAAGATTGTCTGGTCAGCTCTTGTGTCCACACTTAACACTGATTGAATCAATGAACGGGGATGGGACGTCTGGGGACTGATCACATGATCAGAGTCAGTGCGTGCTTTGTGGGGCGAGCCTTACATGACGAAATCTGCGGTGTTTTACGGGGAAGAAAAGCACGTACGGTGTGTACCAAAATCATAATTTTACGGGAAACAGATTAAAAAAAATATGTAAGCTTGCACTTCACTTTATTGACTAATCAATGGCGCGTACAATGGCTATGTCGGAGATTATAAATGTTAGGAAAGAAGAATTTATGTGGAAAGATAGAGAAATTAAGCTCCATATAGAGATGCCAAGAAGTGAATTTCGCCTAATATGGCTTTAATGGTCTTTTTTTCGTCAAACGGCAGAATTACGGAGTGTTGAATTATTGTGTTGAATCCAGTGCAAGAAAAGCTAGAAGTGTTAAAGTATTATGATACCAATGTTGTTTGTTTTTTTTTATACTGTTGGTTGTAGAAGATTTTACTCCCCTCATTTAACTCATAAAGGGGTCCGTGGCCAAAATATTTTCCACACATATTCTTTAACTCCTTCTCCAAATTTAGACATAAAAAAAATGCCCCAAAACCGATTAGATTTGAATATTTTGGCAGTGAATCAGGCTACCTAATATTTTAGGCCTTTTTTTTAGGTCTTTTTTTTCACACTGTAAACTGGGTGACCATGCCCACCTAGCAACAACCACACACTGTTTATAATTGACAAAACCCTATCTATTCTGAGTCTGCAATAGTATTTGCATCTACCTAAGCCTTTGAAATTCAGTTGAAGCCTCCTCCCAGACCCCTATATGGCCAATTTTCTGATTTTATAATGACTATTTAAAATTGCGTACGTTGATCCCAGATACTGATGGCATTTCAATACATGATGAACGCACTGCTGTTTACTAGAATCTGTCAGAGCAAATCCTCAAAACAAGTGCATAACCTGTCTTTTTAACATCATTTTTTCCTTTTTTTTGTGGTTGCTTAGTTTATGCTACCTCATCAAATATTTTATTCGCTCATATACCTTCCGTCTAGTATTGCTAATACGTGTATTATTGTACAATACTACTGTATATGCACAATGCATACTTTAACCTATATAACTACTGTAAATAAATAAGGCCTCTAAAAATTATTGGCAGCGTTACTTTCCAAAGACGGAGATGAAAGAGACGTAAATCTACGCTCATACTGTGAGGGTGGGTGTGCAAGGGTGGATGGTGAGAGCGTGGAGGCACTGAACAGATATCCAGATCAGGAGAGGCGAGGGGTGGGTAGGAAATAGGAAAGCAGAGGCGGATGCAGAATGAGTTTATGGGGTGTAGTCGAAAAGGAATATATTTTGAGGGCTTTATGATGTTGATGTTCCAGAATCAAAGGCTCGGTTGAATAGTGTGATACTATACTTTATAGGAGCTGATTAAGTTCATCACAGAAACTGATATATCCATGCTCTTACAAACTGTTTCACAATGTTGCAACAGTGGGATACTTATGGTATCTCTCCTGTCAATCCCATCTCTGTTGTCAAATTATTCTGATTGTTTCTTCATAGTTCGTTGGAGTTTTATTTGGAAAAAAAAATCCCCGTTAATTAAATCAGATTACATGTTTACCACAGACAGACACTCAGACATACCGACAGACATACAGACAGAGGGCAGGCAGCCAGGTAGATAGATAGATAGATAGATAGATAGATAGATAGATAGATAGATAGATAGATAGAAGAGTGAACATAAGAGAGAGAGATAGAGAGAGAAAGAGAGAGAGAGAAAGAGAGAGAGAGAGAGAGAGAGAGAGAGAGAGAGAGAGAGAGAAGCTCAGAAACTCCACCCATATCCCACACAGGGGTAAATATCCCTTCAAAGTCCTCTGCACGATGCTAGTTAGTCCAAAGAGTGGAAGTTATTGCCCCTGGTGAAAGGCATTTACGTGGATTAAGTCCCTTGATTGAACATGGAGATGTGTCGGAAGTACTGATTGGCTGTGTTTCTGCTGGAGTAGAGATGAAGGAGCGACGATGATAGACTTCAGCAACATCTTCACAGAAAATTCCAGGTTGGACTCACGCAGATTGTACTTTGGGAACTGCATCAGAGAATGCAGAACACGTACTCCAGCACTGCCCCAAGCACAAGCGACCTGCAGAGGGGAATTCATTGGCCTGAAGGCTCGGCACTGCGGTCGACACTGCATGGGACGGCGGAGAACTCGAGCTGTATAGTAACATTTTTATAGGCTACTGGTCTCCTGATATATAGTACTTCTGAGATAAAGAACGCAAAAGAAGAAGAAGAAGAAGAAGAAGAAGAAGAAGAAGAAGAAGAAACAGGAAGACAATATGGACACTCCGGTACGACATCTTTGTCCCTCTCATAAATTCATCATCCCATCCGTGTGATGTAGAGATAGATGTATATCATAGTAACAAACAGTTTTGGCATGAATAAGTCCATGAGTTATGTATAACTCTTGATTATTACAACAGGCAAAGATGCTTTCTATTTTGACCAAAGTATGAGAAATGACGAAAATGAATAATTTGATCACCTTGTAGGAATTATTTTCTTGGACTCTTTACTTCTGCATTTCGTTGACACTCTGTCTTCCATTCCCTTTCTGCGACAGCGCTAATTGCATGTGCTTGTTTCCAAGTGGGCACAGAAATTGTGGATTCACAAGACACAGCCTTTCTAACTAAATGATTAGTATTCATAGTTCCTACTGTGTGCCAAGATGGCCTGCTCGCTTTGACAGGATCTAGGATTACAAATATGTTGCTTTGATTGTTAACCAGACATAGCTGGCATCAGTTCATTCGGTTCCTAATTATTTTCAGCCCATATTTTGGGCCCATATCAAGCAACAGTTCAGGTAAACGGCCCATATGTTACCCTGATGGCATAAAAGCATTCAAGATTGTTTCTTTCAAATTTCTCTCTTTCGCCACATGCAAGCTGCAGCGGCATGATGAACTTCAAGGCACACGAATGGAAAAAACCGGCTTCATACTGTGTGAGTGGAAACCAGATGAAATGAAATCACCGGGACTAAAGGTTTTCTGCCAAGGTCTTGCTGAAAGCAAGGTCCGCTTTATCATTTCAACATTTAAACACAGGATTTACTATGGGGATGAGAGAGAGAGGAGGAAACGTGGAGGTAAATAACTTAAAAAATAAGTATCATACGTTCGCCTTTTGTTCTCAGTCAGGGACAAAAAATGAAAATGGAAACTTGAAACAATGCCGTTATAAGCATGATGCCTGGTCTACAAGGCCGTTGTAAATAAGGTCCACTATACGGAGCACTCCGCAACCCGCCAGACAATAGCAAACAAATGACTAAATCCTATGAGACCTCTGCAAGCTTGGGAGCTCCCATTCACATCAATTATATCTTTTTGTACCAGTAGTAGCTAAAAAACAACAACAAAACAACAACAACAAAATAACCTGCAGAAAATGTGAGAAGGACGAGATTAGAACGCAGTAAAACGAAAAACAAAACTTCCAAGCAACCGCTGCCAAAACTAGGACAGTATCAGCAACAAAAGAAAATGGCTTCAGGGGGAAAAAAAATCAAGAAGCAAAATGCAACCAATTAGTTCAGTATACTTGAGCGACCAGTCAGAAAATTGGAAATAATTAAAACGCACGAGACCCTGCCGTTCCCGGGAGTTGCCAGTTTGCACTTTAGCTGGGCACTTTTTTGATGGAGTGTTGGTCATCAGTATCTGGTGGCTGCTCATGCAACTGCTGATATTGAAGCGGCAACTTCAAACTTCAATAGTGGTCAAAAAGGAGAAGAAGAAACTGGAGCTACCAGGGCAATAACCAAGGTTGAGCAAAACTGAGTTTACATGAATGAAGGTCGTGAACTTTAAATCAGTTCTCGTGAACTTGATCTGAGCTGAATAGTTATTTGGACGAACTGATCTAGATCTAAATGTAGCTATTTTTGGCGCTTGATCTGAATTGTAATTTTCCAACTCAATTTCAGTTCAGTACACATCCATCTTAAAAATCAGATCCAAATGCCAGTTTCATAAACCGAGAGAAACAACATAAACCGAGAGAAACGACATCAACCGAGGGAAACGACGGATCTTCACTGAAAATGTTCCAGTTTTCGTAGAACTCAGCTAAACTTCATCTTAGAGGTTTTTCTCTTCAGTGAATTGAACTTGATCTGAACTGAACTGATATTTTGGTGAACTTGCCCAACTTTAGCGCAAACCCACTCAATCCGAATACGAGGCGATGCGACAAATGGTAAGGTATCCAGATTTCTGTGCTTTTATTTGATGACGTCGAAAATCGTGTTGTGAAATGTCGGATCCGGTGCAATCAGTTTCATCATATTAACAAATGATAAATTGAAGACAAACATTGTTCCCGTGACGTGCAGTGCCGTTTCCGGATGCAGTGGGTTCATCCCCTCTTTTGATAATAAATGTGTGACAGTGAGAGACATGATTGATGGGGTTCCTGTCACAAACATGCGATTAAACTTGCTGCAATTATTGAAGGTTTGGATGCTTCAAATTTAAAAACTGAGGGCATTATCATTAAACTATTAAGCTGAGATAGACAGAGAGTTCGATGACAGAGAGTGACACATACAATGAAAAGAGAAATAAGAGAGTTTTGAGAGAGAGAAAGAGAGAGAGAGAGAGAGAGAGAGAGAGAGAGAAAGAGAGAGAGAGAAAATCTGTGTGTGTGTCTGTGTGTGTGTGTGTGTCTGCGTGTGTGTGTGTGAGAGAGAGAGAGAGAGAGAAAAATTGTGTGTGTGTGTCTGTGTGTCTGTGTCTGTGTGTGTCTGAGAGAGAGAGAGAGAGAGAGAGAGAGAGAATTGTGTGTGTGTGTGTGTGTGAGAGAGAGAGAGAGAATTGTGTGAGTGTCTGTGTGTGTGTGTCTCTGTGTGTGTGTGTGTGTGTGTGTGTGAGAGAGAGAGAGACTTGTGTGTGTGTGTGTGTGTGTGTGTGTGAGAGAGAGAGAGAATCTGTGTGTGTGTCTGTGTGTGTGTGTGTGTGTGTGTGTGTGTGTGTGTGTGTGTGTGTGTCTGTGTCTGTGTGTGTCTGAGAGAGAGAGAGAGAGAGAATTGTGTGTGTGTCTGTGTGTGTGTGTCTGTGTGTGTGTGTGTGTGTGTGTGTGTGAGAGAGAGAGAGAGAGAGAGACTTGTGTCTGTGTGTCTGCTTGTGTGTGTGTGAGAGAGAGAGAGAGAGAGAGAGGGAGGGAGAGGAAGAGAGAGAAAGATATGATGAGGAAACGGAGAGAGAGACGGAAAGAAATGAAGGAAAACAAATAGAAGATTGATGGAAGTGGTTTTAGTGAGTCCATCGCTGGAGGCAACTCAGACGCCACAGATGCATCATCATTATGGTCAAGGCCACAGCCTGACACAGTGAATCATGGTCAGCTGGAGACAGCAATTTTCTCTTGAGCTGACACCAGTTTTTTTTATTGGTTCAGAATTTAACAGTATGTTAAAGTTGGGAGAGTTGTTCTGAACCGTAGACGCAGTTACATAATCTGAATATGAGATTTATGAGACATTATCATTAAGATGTAGATAGATAGACAGGACATTCTGTTCTGGAGAGAGAGACACATCCTCTGAAGACAGCACTGCTCTTCTTTTCGGTATAAGTGTTTCGGCCTTTTATATTACTACAACTACAACCAGTACTACCACTGCTACTACTGCTATAACTACTACTACCACTACTATTTCTACTACTAGTACTTCTGCTACTGCTACTGCTATTACCACTACTACTACTATTTCTACTACTACTACTATTACTACTACTAGTACTACTGCTACTACTAGTACCACTACTACTACTATTTCTACTACTACTACTACTATTACTACTACTACCACTGCTATTTCTACTACTAATACTACTGCTACTGCTACTACTATTACCACTACTACTACTATTTCTACTACTACTACTACTACTACTACCATGACTATTTCTACTACTAATACTACTGCTACTACTATTACCACTACTACTGCTATTTCTACTACTGCTACTACTACTATTACCACTACTACTATTACTATTACCACTACTCCTACTATTTCTATGACTACTACTACTATTACTATTACTACTAATACTATTACTACTATTACTATTACTACTACTACTACTACCTTTTTGATCTTGAGTTCAAAAGTCTAACTATTCAACCACGCTACTCTGGAGGAGGATGGACTAACAATAAAGTCAAAGCCATCTTGCAACCTCCCACCCCCCAGTACGGAATTTAATCGCTCAGATCTCAATTCAATAATTTCTGAAATCTTTGTTGATGTGTATGAACTCTAGATTTTCCTGAGGACCAGATGATCTAAGCACTTTGGATTTTTCTTGATTTGATTTATTTCGACACGGTAAATCACTTTGAAAAAAAAATATCTGTCTAATCGACATTACCTGTTTTGAAACGCTGCTTCACGATTTGCTGAGGCAAATGCAACTTAAGATATACCATTTCCCCTTTTTTCTTAAGCGCTCACTTTGGCTACACAGGTGTACAGAGATAAAAGCAAACACATACCGTCTGTTTTGACATTTAATGTGGCGTTCCACCAAACAGATAAAGTGGAGATGTTGATATCAATTGGTGCAGACTTTTACGACTGTTCTGAAAGAATATTGACATTCATGTCCGTGCGGGCCCAATACTTTAAACACGTAACAATTTTCTGAGAAATGGGGTCTCTTGGTGCCAATAAAAAAAGGTACCACTATCCTGTCTTTTTTTTTAACAACGTGAGCTTCATTCATGTCGAATGCGACGTTATCAATCAACACGAAATGTTGTACATTAACCTGAATATCGTGACTCCATATTGTTTTGCCCATGTTATCAGTAGGTGAGACAGTGCATCAGCATTTAACGCCTATTAAAAGCATTCCATTAAGATCTGACACCAGCGTCTATGGATCTCTCTCAGAACGTATCGGAACTATCTCGATCACATGGACCCTGTGGAAGAAAGCACCGGAACTATCACTCCGTTTCGGCAAAGTCTCGGGAGACACGAAAATAACCGAGCGACTATCGCCTTACAGCGACCCGGACAAACCATTTCAGCCTTTCCCCATGATTGATGATTTAGGCTGATGTTTGTGGAGAGATTCCTCAGCAGAGTCTGGGTCCTTAGTTAAACATGGCACAGAGAGAGATGGCCTGTTATCTCCCTGATTGGCACCAGACCCTCAATTTTCTGTCCTCATTGTCTTTTTACAGTAGTTAAATGAGAAGATGCAGGTGCGAATATTGATAACAGGGGAGGGGGGAAGAGGAGAGATGGAGGACTGGGGTAAAATAGGACTAATGAATGAGGTGATGACGTCTGAGATACGAAAAAAAAAAGAAAGTGCAGAAAGCTCGACTTAATTTGTAATAATGTAGTTTTTTAGGCAATCTAGACTTCAAGCTCGGATGTTTCTTGAATGAATTAATAAAACACACACACAGACACACACACACACACACACACACACACACACACACACACACACA
>JAWQUT010000064.1:397175-405653 GCA_033807755.1 Ellobium chinense | reverse complement strand
TGTGTGTGTACGAGTGAACATTATTAATCTGTTTGTATTTTTCACTGTATTGTTATAAATGCTGTGAAAACAAATTTCCAAATCTGGATAATAAAGGTTTATCTTATCTTATCTTATCTTATCTTATCTTGGGGAAAATCAAATCTCTAGTGCATTCCGGATAATTACTTGATGGACGAATGCCTTCGCAGTTGACATGTCATATAGTCTAACACCTCGTTTGTAATTTCCAACATAGTATAGGGACAGAAGTTACTCCAGTATGCAGGTATGAATTCCCTTCGAGACATCATGATGATACATCTTATTATCGCTTCTTCAGCTTGACGTCCTCCCATTTTTTCGACCTGAAGTTCACTGTTTATGTACCGTATACAAAACATGTTAAATACTTGGGCAGGAAACCTACACCAGGAGCTGTCATTTTAGCCAGGCGTTAAAAGTCATCCGCATTACTTCAACATAAAGTAGAATGTAGCTTAACCTTTTTGATTTCATTCCAATTTTGCACTTGTTTTGCACTTTTGCATTAATTTACCTTTATATTATTTTGGGAGTCTCAGACAAGATGCATCATCTTCCTCGACGGCAATAATCTTAATCTAGAATGTAATTTCAGATTTATGTAATTAAGCTTTTTTGATAGACACCGAATATTCCTACTTCTTACTTTAATCAAACGGCAACTATTATGAAAAGAGCCAAGAAGTATGTGTAGCATAATTAAGTTGTCTTAAGAAAGGGCAGTTCTCGGTAACGTATATATATCTTTTCTCACATGAATCTAGATTTTTTTTTTGGTGTGGGGGAGGGGGGGATGGGGTATTAAAAGACCGCATATCCACATTATAATATTTTAATATAAAATTCCAGAAATAAAGTTTGGACAAGAGAGAAAAAAAAAACCCAAAACAAAACAGGATTGCTTGTAATGATATAAGTCGCATTAGAGATCTAATTCTTCATAGCAATATCGAGTTCTTAATTTGCTGAAGTCGTAATATATGAATTCTGATACTGTCATCGAAACTGGCCAAACACGCTGAATAAAATGAAATCTATATCAAAATTTGGATTTGACCTAAATCGTGAAATACGACGGTATAGATCAACACCGAAGATATAACATAATGACTGAGATGATGATGATGATGATGATGATGATGATGAGGAGGAGGAGGAGGAGGAGGAGAAAGGAATGATGGGGATTAATATTACGACAAGGATAGTCAAAGAGAAAAACAGTACGGTAAACATTTCCCGTGGGGCTTGCGCATGTTCCGGGTCTAAAACAATGAAACAGGAAGAGATGTTTCAGAAAAAAAAAGGTGAGGAGAGAACGAAGGTCGGAGGACATGATGCTCAAATCAAAGGTTTCCCTAGGGCCAAATAACTTCCCCATCATTGTTGTTCCAGACAACTTGTATAATTAATTAATGCAACCACTCGACATTCAAACATGTTCCATTCAATGATTTTTACGATGAGACCTAGTGTATCTGGTGGAGCAGAAATTGCACTGATGAGCTGATATCTGAAATTTCAGGTGTCCCAGTACGTACCCTTCATGCTTGAATTATTGACAGTATCGATTTTCTTTTGATTCCTAATAGTTCAAAGTTCAAAATCTTTATTAGGCATTAGCCAAACAATTAACCTGACACAGATTTATTCCCTATTAAAGAATTTATACAGGAAAAACACAGTAAGTACATTAGTGTACTTGGAAGAAAAAGGGGGAAAACTGCTTAAAGAAAGAAATAAAGGAAAAAAAATCATTGTCTATATAATTATCACATACACCTACCTACTACGACAATAACATAACATACAATAGCCAATATATATTAATAATCAGTTTAGAATGCCCATCGATATATTTCGATACCTTGCGCTATTTTATGACCCATTGCCAATCTAAGTCAAACACTCTCGGCTTGTACTGTAAATTTCAAGATAGTGTTGAGACAACACAGATCGATACCGGCATCGAAATTGCCATTGAAAATATCCATACTTAGGAACATTACTGCCCAGTGCTCGGGAACTCTCATAACTTATTCAGCAAAGCTGCACCGTTCCCCCTGTGATCTGTGCACTCGGAATTTCCCACCCGATCTCTGCCTCATTTGTCAGGATTTATAATCAAAGGCATGGGCTCCCATTCATGGGAAATGATCATTTTCCGGCTGGCCTATCGCCGACTGTCCTTGCTAAAAGCCTTTGACGAGGAAGTGGCAGCCCAGCCTATCAAAAGCACCGGAAGTCACGTGGGATTCATTGCGTGACCTTTTGACCCCTGTCTGTGACAAAAATGGCGTCTCTTTTTATTCGTAGCTGCAAGGAGATGATATGATCTCTTCTCTTTGTCACAGGCTTCATGTATCTAGATCTATCTTTCTGCCTGTCAATTTGTCTTTGTGTCATCGTTTTTTTTTCTGTGTTTTTGTTTCGTTCTGTTCTATTGTCTTAGTTTTCTTGTTGCCAAAATGACTTGTGTAAACTATACGTTATATATTGTATTTGGAAAGTGGTTTATTTGACACTGTGGGGCTTGTTGGTTTTCATGTTAATTTACCTGCTATGTTTCTTGCTTTTTTCTTACTTCCACTCTCGCTCTTACTTACAATGATTAAGACTTTTTCATAAATAATAATAGTTATTAAATTTCTCCTTTCCATCCATTTCTTCCTCGTTTCCACATTTCATCCCTTTCCTCTCGCAACATGATGGAGTAATCCACCCTCAATAGGATATTTATAAAAATGATCTCTTCTTTCCAAACTCTATCCTTTCTTCTCTCTTCCATTCCTTCCTTCCTCCACATTCAGTACTGATATTCAGAATAGCGCCATAGAAAAGCTCTAAAGTATATTAGCTAAATGTGAATGCCTTTCTTTCAACTCTTCTCCTTTGAGGTTCATTAGTCCTTTATTCCTGTTATCAACCTTTCCTTCTTACCTCCCTTTACTTCTCCAATCTTTTCCCCTATCTTTTGGGGATATCCTCCTTCCTTCCTTTTTTCCTTCCTTTCTTCTTTACACCCTCCTCTTCTTCACCTCTCCCTTTGTTCCTTCCTTCACAGCCTTCATTTTCCCCCTCCTCCTTCCTTTCTTCCTTCCTTCCATTCCCTTCTTCCCTTTCCCCTTCTTTTCGTCACTCTCCCTTCCTCTCTCTCCCTCTCTCCCATCCTTCCTCCATCCTTCTTTCTGTCTTTCCTCTCACACAGCATGACAATAACAATTCCCTCAGGCTATGGGAATACTTTTCCAACGCCTTCCTCCACCTCTCTGCTTGGTATTCTGTTTCCTCCGTTAGTTCCTCATTTCTCCATAGTAAATCACCCTAGAGAGCCCGGCATAACTCACATGATATGAACGTAATGAAAGCGAGAGTTCATCCACTCTCATAAAGAGACTACCCGTAGCATCAATATTGAGAGTTAAGCGCGCAATCTATTCATTCATTGTCCGCGCCTGTAGCACAAGGAACCCCTCTCACTGGCATTATTAGAACATTTCCTCGAATTAGGGCCAAGGACAAACGAGAATGTAGTGTTGCCCAGAAGTATATATATATATATGGCTGAGTTCGATAAAGGATGGCTTTGTACAGGAAATGGAAGGCGAAAGAGGAAGGTTTATCTCCCAGATACTATAATACTGTTTGTTAGCTTTTCTTTGGTGTAGATAACTGATCGTTATTAATGGTTGGACAACCCATTATTATCATCGATTGTCTGTTGTTTTTTTTTTTCTTTGGTTTTGAAGCGGGCCCGAGTTAAGGGGTCAGATAAAATGGAGCGTGTCTCCATTTAATGAATAAAGCACAGAGTCTGTGGTTCAGCTCAATTTGCTATTGGCTGGGTTTGTCTGGTCAACATGTATGAAGATGGCAATGTATTTTTCACTGTTGGCTATAATTAGGTTTTACACCCCTCATTAACTTATCCTGGGATGCCGTTTCAACCTACTTTCCAAATATGTTGTTTAGCTCTTCCTCCAAATTTTGACACAAAGACAAATGCACTTGAACCAGTTAGATTTTGAGAACTTAGGCAATGAAGCAGACAACCTAATATTTTAGGCCTTTTCACTCAGTAAACAGGGTAACCTTGCCCACCTAGCAACAATCACACATTATACTTCAGTGACTAAACCTCACCTATTCTGAGTCTACACATATATTTGCACCTATCTAAGCCTTTGAAATTAAAATCCAACCTCTTCCCCCCTCCCCATGGCCAATATTCTGATTTTATAGGGACTATTAAAAATTGCATATTTTCATGCCAGGTGCTATTGGCATCTTCATACCTACAAATCCACGCCGTATTAGGTACTGGTGTAAAATTTTGCTAGATGCTCTTAAATGGCGAGGAAGAGATTGTAACAGGTATAACATGGGCCCTAATTAAGCCATTAGAGCTTCAGGAGATTTAGAAAGGCCCCTTCTGTGTCTAGAATCTAAAGAGTGAGATTTCCGGTTGAAGTGCTCCTTCAGTCTTTCTCCCTCTTTTCTAGAGGCGTGGAACTTTGAATACACGATCTCTAACGTAAGCAGACTAGCATGTAAGTTGTGCACTGTTCAAGCTGTTATGTTTAAATGCATTACATTACTGTTCGGTGTGTTGCAGGAGGTAGAAGATTTTGATTTTCAGTCCGACGTTCAGAATGTTTAAAGCTATCGAGTTATGTAGATCAAGGATGAACAAACGTTGTGAGGAAAAGTTGTAAAGTCCCATCTTTTCTTTGGTAATCGGGATACTTTTTAACTCGCACTTTCAAGAAAAAAAAAATCTAATTCATGGAATTTGGAACCCAAAATCGGTTCATTTTTTTTTGTTTGTGTGAATTTGAACGCATGCATTCCTAGTCTTCGCTCTGGGCAATACCAAGACATTTCAGCTAGTTTTGAATACATTTTGGTTTGATTTGCATACTTGCACATAACACTGATTATTTACGTGAAACTGGACCTTGTTTAGGGGTGACCAGACCGGGAACTTTTACCAGGTCGAGTTAGAAACATATCAAATATCAATTTCATTCCTTCCTTTCTTTCTATTATATACGCCTTTATCATTGGTATACAATTTCACACCTCAAGATGGCCGACATTAGCATTAGAAAATGAGTGATATTAGGTCATTTTAGTAAAGAGGACAAAAAGACAATTATCAAAACTGTAAAAGGCGGCGCATGGAAATGAGAAGCTAATCTCATTCCTTAACAACGAGGTCTTACAAGTTTAACAAGTTTATTTCATTGTAACCCAGACCACAATTCTGCCGTTTTACCGAAAAAAGACCGTAAAATCCAACTTATCTCATTTTCATCTTTTGACACCTTGGTATAAAGCTTAATGCTTTAATTCTTTCTATTGTGAGTTTTCTCCGGTAACTTTATAGTCTAGCTTCTGAGACAACCTACCATATGGATCATTGACTGATCATAAGTGGCTCAAAGAGAGTTTCTTGCGTTTCTCATAAAATTGTGATGTGGGAAAAATATGATTTTGGAGTATACGGTCTTTTTCCTTCAAACGGCAGAATTGTGGTACGTGGGCGAACAACAGATCACTGCAGGAAAGAAGAAAGAAAACTTATCAAAACTATAGTGACTGCAAAGTGAAGACATACCCCGGGAGAACGTAAACTAGATCTATGATTACAGTCGTCCAACGAGCAATGCCTGAGTTGTCTTGTTTCGTATTAGTTTGAAGACAACCTTTTTAACCCTTCTTAGAACAAAGAGAGCGTTAATGATGGCTGACGTCCAGCCAATTAGCGCATGCGTGAAAGTTGGGATGACAGGAAGTCACCTTGGGGAATCTTTTAGCCACGATTAACACTTTGGCAGAGAGAGAGAAAGAGAGAGAGAGAGAGGGGGAGAGAGAGAGAGAGAGAGAGAGAGAGAGAGAGAGAGAGAGATTTTCTGCATGAAGGGGAGACATGAGACACGTTGAATCCATGACGCAGCCACAGTGTAAATTACTTGCTTTTAGGCAGTCGAGTCCAGCTAAAAGTTCATTTCAGTTCAGACCGAGTGCACTTTTAGGAAAGCAAAAGAGCAGGGCTTGAGAGCTTGTGCATTAACAATGGTATATGTTACCATCGTAAGAATTAACGTTAACTCTGCATGTTGAACGGTACTGAGGATACCTTAAGCACTGATGTAATTCATACGATGGCAAAAGATCCCATCGTTTATACCCAAGCTCTGAATTATCAAACTTGTTGACGTATTCCATACGTTAGGTCGAATGCACATTTTGGTATTTAGGCTATTTGGTTTAGTACATTTTATCGTTCCGATGTCCATATTATTCCAAGTCATGTGGAAGCTAAAAGATTGAAGCACGTAACATTTTTTACGAAAACATCTGCCTCTTCAACCCTAATGTAAGGCATATGATATAACAGCTATACGATATCATATCTCATCATTGACGATTCCATGATAAGCAGAAGAGTAATTCATTACTGAATGTCTATATTGGTAGTCAGTTTAGTTGCTTCCCGGCTGTCATGAGGCATGGACTTGAATTTTTTTTTCTTTTACCGAAGAATAATTTGGTATTTTCAGCTCCATCACGTGACCTAGGAAATTTTGCTCACTTGTCGGTTTGTTTACATGTTCTGCTCATGTATGATTTCTCGTCATTTATCAAAATATCCTAGCAATCCCTAGATCACGTGGTGTAACTGACCCGTCTGAAAATACCTCATTAGAATTGTTGCTTTGATGCAATTGTATTCCAATTCACCCACATAAAGGGAAATGGAGTAAATATGGGAAACGTGGCGTATAGTGTGAGTGTTACCTGTAAGCTTGATGGAATCAGTTATAAGTTACAGGAGTCTAATTGCTAAAAAAGATTGGACTATCCGAGTCGATAGCAGCAGAGTATAAAATCTGTCCTTTGGACAGATCGTGTAGAAATAATCATATAACATGAAACCACACCGCAAAAGTGGTGAAATTCAGTTTTGAATTTGTAAAAAAATAATTGTTGCAGGCAGTGTTTCCCAATGGCTTCAGCGGATTTCATTTGTGAGTGCCTGTGATCTGCAAAAGAAGACCAAATTTTTAACTCCTTTTCATGTAATTTAAAATTGTGAAAAATCTAACTGAGGACCCCCACCGTAAACAGTACATAATTTGAGCACAGTGGTGGCACCAGACCTGCAGACCAGTCTTGGCCATCTCGGAACGTTCCTGTGGTTCAGAAAGAAATATTTATTAAATGGTTCAAAGAGGCTTTTATTTACAATCTGATTCCTGCAACCTATAGAAATATAATTAGAACCAAATGCAAAACTATGCCCTAATCTGACGAAAGTAAAATTATGTGAAATTCTCCTTATATTTGATCTCAGCGACATTCTGTGCTCAGACATTAATTGATTATTGTTATTCTCATGAGTTGAGAGCCGGCGCACTCACATCCTTATGGGTGCTCCGCCTGTCAAGACAAAACCCCATCAAAAATAGCTGTCAAGAAATATTATCCCTTAATTTATTGATTTTTTGAGAACCAGGATTTTTATGTCAGGATCCCAGATCTAATTCACACATCTCCCACATCAAATTCCTTCACGTTCCCTACAGCCGATGATGCATCATAATTTGTGTCATGTTGCTTTAATTTTTATCATGTGAACGCATGTCTTTTTCTTGATGAGATCATGCGCACGAGTGAAAGGTCAACAGACAGTGTCAAAAGTGATCAGATATAAAGGTCAACAAAATAGTGTCGAAAATTTAGCTAACAGAACTGTAAATATAATTTCTACTCTAGATTGTAAGTTTATATTTAAAATAGGTATTTACGTCAACAAATCGGTTGTTTTGACGTAAGATGTTGTTTTCTACTTTAATGGAATTTGGAGAAAAACGGGACTAAATGTGTGCTTCCTTTTTATTGACTATAGACTATTCCTATAAATTGTTTTAACCTTAAACTTGCAAACTTGTCATTAGAACCCGCATAAACTTCGGAAAAAAATCTGCCTTTTCATCCAAATTGAGGGAAACCCTCTCAAACTTCAACAAGGACAAAATTTCCCGCACCAGAATTGGTGAATCCAATTCCTAGGTGGTGTCACTTGACATGTCGAACTTTCACAAGTCAGAAAGTACATCATCCGTGTGTGTTGGATGTAGAACCTCCATCAAGTGTCCGACATTCAGCACTGTGCTGCGTTCTGAGTCGTTTTGGTTTTAAATACATGTAAATACATGTAGCTTACGTAAAAACATTTCCGTTTTTGTCCTAGTGACGTTTCCTGTATTTTCTCTTCACTTATAACAAATAGCTTTATTACTTTCGTCAGCCTCATGCCAACACCACCACAAATGATTCCGGAATAATTATGTCTAGTATGCCTAGTACAGCTTTCCAAAAATCCTAGTTGAGTTGTCAAATCAGTACTCTCAAGTTATTGGTAATCCATAGGCCGACTTTTCAAAGATA
>JAWQUT010000064.1:384675-392175 GCA_033807755.1 Ellobium chinense | reverse complement strand
TACTTACAGCCGTAGCACTGAGTGTTAAAACAATAAAATCAGCAGTTTTCAAAATGTTCTTTATTCGACCTTGATGTTTTCAGAAACTCAGTGTATAAACGAAGCCAGTGATATTGTTTGTTCCTCTTTAAAGAATCACGAGATCTGTTTAAACAACCGGCATATAAAATGGTCAGTGAAATAAGGAGGAGGCGTATGACCTGTAGTGGTTATTGTCTTTAGGTGGTGAGTACAAGCCGATGATTGCACTGAATGAATAAAGCTTTTTTTTTTTCTTCTTATTTCATTCACTTGTATCAGACACTCCAACATCACTGCCATCATCATCATCACATCATCAGAAACTTTTTCTTATTCTTCTGCGTTCTTCGTGTCAGACATATCATATTAGGAAGTCAGTGGCCTCTGTAAATGATGCTGTGAGTCTCAGACCCTCTGCCGTCCTGTGTAGTTCCGATTAAGGTTACAGGCCTGTAATTGTACTTTCACTATTGGGTCCTACTACTAAGGGGTTATATTTCATCTCCCCTTTTCCCTCTTTTGGCATCCTTGCTTCCAGTAATAAGGGCTCCAGAGGGCAAATTTTGATTCCATAGGAAACTGTGTCCATTTTACTTTATTTTGCCAGGCACTATTTAGCCCTGGGCTGGAACTGCCAGCTCAAGGGTGTGCTCAGGCAGAAGAGGAGGGGTTTGGCGTTGACCAGTGAAAAATGTAGGCTCTGTTTACAAATAGCAACGAAGCTCAAAATTTCAATGGGCTTGCTAGGGTTGGGTCAGTCTTAAAATTTGGGCCACATAATGAGCTTTAATCTGATATGGGTCTGGGTGAAAGCTAAAACTTTGGATTCAGAGGGCAGCTCAAAATGTTAAAATAGCCCACGGAGGAAAAAAGGATCCAATCCCATTAAAGATCTGCAACCTTAAAGCGTCGAGCCTCCCGGCCGATGTGATTTCTCTCTGTTGGTCGTACTTGGGACAGTGCTGCAGAGCATGATCTGCATTTTCAGCTGCTGTTCCACATATCATTGAAATCTCCGTGTCTCTAACCTTGAATTTCCTGTATAGATGTTGCCGGAGTCTACTGATTCCAGTTCTTGGCCAAAAAAAATTACTGTTTGTCCTTTCTGTTCAGCATGTGAATAACATCCATCATCCAGATTGTGCCGATGGTGGGTTGTTATTTCCATTTTCTTTTAAACTCTGCAAAATAATGTTACTTCATCAAGAGGCAGCGGTTGGTGTCACCAGCAGGAACATCATTGAATGTGATGACAGCTAAAAAGGTCACAACAACACCAGCAACGACAGTAACAAGAAGTGATGAACAAACAAACGAAACAAACAAGCAAGCAAGCAAGCAAGCAAGCAAGCAAGCAAGCAAGCAAGCAAACGAAGTTTAGAGTGAACTGAGATAGGAAACTGCCGTATTCGGAGAGCAAGGGCAACAGGAGATCATCAGAGGATATCTCTTCTGACAGTTGTTTTGGTCCTTTGACTTACTGTCACTCTAAAGGTCTTTGACACCTATTGTTTTTTCTTCTTTTGGCCCTATTAACATTTTGCGTTATTCTAAATATACCACTGTGATNAGCACGGTCAGCCCAATCACTATCATCTGTCATGTGGTTGAGAAGTGTGCGACGATATCTGGTCGCATTTTCGATGCTCGGATTGCCTCAGGTCACGTCTGATAGCCAGGCAAATCTACTGTCATTTCCCAGTCATTGATATTATCCAACGCTGTTGCCACCGGAGGGCAGCAATTGATTGAATATCTGAAAATGACGAATGATAGATAAGAAACTTCCTTATTCGGAGAGCGAGGCAAAAGAAGCTTCAGAGAAAGATACCCCCGTCCAACACTTACTGACACTCTAAAGGGACTGGGCCACACTTGGGTCATGACTCCCAAGTCTCCTTGTGTTTTTTCCCCCGCCTCGGGAGGGATTTGAACCCGCAACCTCCAGTTTCTTAGTTCCTTGCTTCATATAATCTCTGCCACCATTAAGCCATAGTGGAAGTTGCACTTTAGATATATTTGAACTTACTGTGCAACAAAATAGTGTATTGGCTCGCATTACAGAAATTAGGTCATATACTGTAACTTACTATCCAGGATTTTAAGCCGGTTCTGTCGACAGTCTCGAAATTCTTACGCGAGCTCAGAGACAAAACTTAAGAACTTAACAAATTTAAGAGACATTTGGCTTCCACATGCTACTGAAATATCTAATCTTGTTTTGTGTGGATATTTTTCTTTCTTTCTTTCTTTCTTTCTTTCTTTCTTTCTTTCTTTCTTTCTTTCTTTCTTTCTTTCTTTCTTTCTTTCTTTCTTTCTTCCTCATTTCCTTCTTTCCGTCCGCACTTTCTTTGATTTCCTGTAATTTATGTATTGATTTTATGTTACTGTACTAGAGCTTAATAAAAACTTTGAATTTTGAATCTTACTTCAAATTTCCTGTATGTGAAATACGACCCTATACACCATCACGGACGATACAACCATGACATGGGTCAGGTATTCGAGTTTCTCGGTTCAGACACTAGAACGGAAACGGAGTATATATTCACCGTCGGAGAATGACGGCCGGAAATCGAGAACACAGAATTGGCCGATTACTCTTCTAGCCATTCCGTCTGAATAACCCCCCTTAGATCGGGTCACGAAGGATCAGTTCCCGGATGAAAGAACTATCATTACTATGCATAAAGGCGTCAAAACATCGCTGTTTTTTAAGCTCAGGTTTGTGATTTTCTCGGCGGTTTTGCAATCTGAACACACGAAAGGGTGGAAAAATTCTGTCTCAACGCCAGTCATTATTTGTAACGATTTGATTTCGTACTGCATTTGGGGACGGATGTGGCTGGCGTTAAGATTTCGGTGCCTGCAGAGCGAAATAACCTCATGTTGCCTGAGGAGTAAATGAGACAGAAATATCATGGCCGTTTTCAGTTTTAAAACGTAGTTTCAGACCGTTCAAGATCGTCGTTGATTTGCTGATTTTATTTTTTAAAGGTTTAGTTTAAGTACTGGGGCATTCATGTCCGTTATGTTAGGAAAGGTCTCAGAAATCCATTGTTCAACGCCGGCGTTCAGTATACAGTTCTATACCATTAAATACTGAAACATAGATTAAAGCTATAAAAATGTTTTTTTTTCTCAATTTTGATTTCAGATTTAAGTAAACATGCAGTTTTAACGTGTTTTATTAGCAAACCTAGCTTTATATAGTACTAGACTGACTCGAAAATATCGTTAACTGCAAAATAAACCAGTATTCCGTATCAGGCATTTAATGTATGGACAGCATGGCAGGGAAGAGCTTCCGCTTTATGGAAATAAGTAGGATGCGGTTGTCTGGTGGGTGTGCTAATAGCACGATCAGACTGGGAACATTTTGAAGGGAACCCAGTTTCTATAAGATTAAAAACAGACCTCATCCTTGCTTAAGAATTTAGGGTGCTCCTACATACCCTAGGGTCATTGCAAAGACTTCTGTGCAAAGAGTCCGGCCTGGTGTGAAAATATATGTGGTGAAGGCAGCTAATAGTTTAGCCCTACGTTAAATTAAACAAACAAGAAAAAAGAAGTATTGGACATTCTAAGGAGCGCCATTGGTAGCGAATTGAACGGGGTTATTCGGAGTACACTTTTGATTGCACAAGCACGAAAGAAGCTTACAAACAGAATCGCTCATGAGGTTATGTTTTGGTAAGAGTATTTTTGAACTGTGTCATCAGTATCAGGGGTGACTTTGCTTGGTCCCTGCAATTTGACGGAAGGGGAAGCCACATCTCTTCCTAGGCAATGGATGAACAGAAACAACGATAATGAGTATATTTCTGGTTGGTGTGCGCCAGTCACAGTGAGAAATGTTGCACATCGCCAGTCACAGTGAGAAAGTTCCACATTGCGGGTCACAGTGAGAAAGGTTGCACATTGCTAGTCACGGTGAGAAAGGTTGCACATCGCCAGTCACAGTGAGAAAGTTCCACATTGCCGGTCACAGTGACAAAGGTTGCACATTGCTAGTCACGGTGAGAAAGGTTGCACATCGCCAGTCACAGTGAGAAAGTTTCACATTGCCGGTCACAGTGAGAAAGGTTGCACAATGCTAGTCACAGTGAGAAAGGTTGCACATCGCCAGTCACAGTGAGAAAGTTTCACATTGCCGGTCACAGTGAGAAAAGTTGCACATTGCTAGTCACGGTGAGAAAGGTTGCACATCGCCAGTCACAGTGAGAAAGATTGCACATTGCTAGTCACGGTGAGAAAAGTTGCACATCGCCAGTCACAGTGAGAGAGGTTACACATCGCTAGTCACAGTGAGAAAAGTTGCACATCGCCAGTCACAGTGAGAAAGGTTTCACTTGCTAATCACGGTGAGAAAAGTTTCACATTGCTAGTCATCGTGAGAAAGGTTGCACATCACCAGTCACAGTGAGAAAGGCTTCACATTACTAGTCACGTGAGAAGGGTTGCACATCGCCAGTCACAGTGAGAAAAGTTGCACATCTACTAAAGGTTTGTTAGAAATGTGCCGTCATTTAAATCATCTTAAGAGAAAGCTCGAGAACATGGCACAACCATCTTCGATTTTAAATTTGTTAGTGGAAAGTCTTATTAACGCTCTTGTGTCGGAGGAGGATGTGGCAAGAATCAGCGATGGTATGTATGCTAATGAATGAGGCAAAGATATTAGTATGGCAAACACCACTGGCAAATCAGTGCATTGTTTTCTATCTCTTCCGCAGTAATCGTAGCAATCATGGCTTACCTAGAGACTGATATTTCCTTTGTCAAGGAATTGGTGTGGCTTGCCCTTCTGTCAAATTGCAGGGACCATACGAACGCAGCCCAGTACTCATGCACGCCCTTTTTTTTTGTGTTTGTGTTTATCCTTATTCCCCAAGCTATCTCGCGACGATAATCTCTTTCACACACGTTATCTCGCGGCGAGTACTCAAACTAATACCATGGTGACAAACACAATCTCTCCGTTCATTGCGAGAAGGGGACGTATTGATCGACGGATTTGACTTTCAGGATTAGTTGGGCTAACGTTGCCAACTTTATTATAACATGCAACAAACCAGCGTTCAGAAGATAAAATCTAAGGACTTGAGGCCTTTCATTCATCTGATGATTCTATACTTTTTTTGTTCTGAAATATTTTGTCTGTTTGAGCTCCTTCGTGAAACGTATCAATGGCCAGCTGTACTGACGATCTCTTTGATGCAGTACTAACATGATTAAAGTCAGTCGAGTAGTTTGTGGGAGGGGCCATACTCTCTGACTAGTGTTTCTGAAAACAAAACATTAGTCAATGATTAATGGTACTTCACGAGGCTCGGAGAATCTGTTGCAGTGGTTTGTAAACACTGCAAAAGAGACCGACCATAATGGTCACTAACGACAGTTCGTGATGCTTATCTCACATTCGTCTAAGTCATTTTCTGATGATTTGAGCTGTTCATATTTCTATGAACTTCCAGTTATATTCTTTTTCTTATTAAAATAAATGTAGAGTTTTAACGAATTATCATATCTCAATCTTACAAGCTAAATCACAGCTGCCTCATTGTTTTGATTTGAGCAACAGATTGGGAGCGCCAAATTTCTCAAAACCTCAAAAAAAAAAAGAAACAACAAAAGTGGAATGAGCATGACGAGTGGTTGTTTATATGTATGTAATTCAGTGAAAAATTTAAGTTACATCGACACGAACATACACTGAGAGATATATGTGTATGATGTTGTGGGGAAATGCACATGCATAAACTTGTCAAGCCCAGCATAGATGTCACAACCTCCTGTCAGCCTGTGGAAGCAAATATTTAAAACCACGGCAGCCAAACAGATTCTTGGCTAGATCTATGAGGCAGTTTAGTTTTGACTGTCTCCAGGATATTGGATTATTAATATAAGGTGGTAAAAGACCTACATAAGCCAATAAAATCATATGTTTGGTACTGCGACAGTGAAACAGTTCTTGGCAAGATCTATGCGGCAGTTTAGTTTTGACTGTCTCCAAGATTTTGGATTATTAATATAAGGTAGTAAAAGACCTATATTAGCCAATAAAATCACATATTTTTATTATGTGGGATCCGTTTAGTCAATAAAACTACTCTATATATTTTGCTTTCAAGATTTTGAAAGTCTTATAGTCATGGTTATTATAGGCACGTTGTTGCTAGGTGTGATGATAATTACATTTGATAGGTTTAGATTGATGGCATTTAGCTTAAATACTCGCGTCGGCAACGTAGAGTTTGGCTTGAGGGTATACACGAGACACAGATCAATCATTCAAATTGAAATACGTTATAGAACTGTTTAGTTCTGGATTCGTAAAGGTTACAAAAGCCTAATCCAATTTCCCTCTTTGAGCCAATGAACTGTTTTCTCTACTGTCACTTACAAGAAATTCCACAATCTCTAAGTCTTCTTTAATTATTTGCAGAATTCAATGAGTTTATTAAAAATGATGTTCAAAATATAGATCTTGCAGTTCGTTTTCGAGCTGCGAACCGATACATCGAAAGGTGTAAACAAGCTAACCAGTTTCCTCAACGACGAGTGCTCCACACAGAAGGCCACTCCGAAACCGAAGTGAATGACCCAAACTTCAGATTTAATTTACAAAATCAGGAGAGAATGAAAAATAATTCGCAGGTAGATTCACAAGTCTAGGGCCCATTCTCCACAATCTGTTCAAAGGACATATTTTTTACTGCCTTCCTAACGCATGTAACAGCATGTTATTTTTAGCCAATTAGAAGTTTGTAACCTTTATAAAACTAGCGAATTGTTCGTGTTGTTTTGTGTGTGGGTTAAGATACCAGGCTGTATGTACCTCTAGCCTGGTACTCTGTCCTTATTTATGATGGGCAGAAGAGAAAAAAAAAGGGGAGGGGGAGGGGGTAAGTAAGAAGGGGCTGAAGTGTTGAAGAGTGGGATAAAATATCTAGTCGCAAGGGAAAACAAAAAAAAAAAGCAGGAATGGGGAAGTCGGTTCCCGATGGGTGGTGTAATATGGAAGTAGTCTGAAAATAAACTAGAATGAAAGGAGGCTCTGAAGATTTGAACTGCGAAATGAATACAGTTGAATTTATCCCGTGGGAAAGAGTTTGTTACTGTACTACTACTATATATTGTCAAACTTCTCTTTCATATAATATAATATAATTTTACTGTATGTCAATATAGAAATTGGTTTATAATTAAGGTAAAAATATGATAAAACCATATATTACTACATATGAAGTTCATAATAATGTGTTTCTTAGTCGCCGCAGTGCAGGGATCTAATCCTCCTATCTCTAAAGCCAGTTACACATAATACTTGAGCCGAGTGAGGAACAGGGAATTCTATAATGCCTCTGCAATCTGAATTTACTAGCTATAAAGCCACCCACACAAACCTCAATTTTTACTGTCGATTAAGAGTGAAAACAACTTTCATGCAGCACAGCAAAGTTGCCTTCTCCACCC
>JAWQUT010000064.1:358970-370571 GCA_033807755.1 Ellobium chinense | reverse complement strand
CAAAAAAAACCCAACAAAAACCAAAATACAACAAAACAAAACCAACAACCCATTCCACCTGATACTTTGCAGATCATGATGTGTCTTAAATGTAAACTTATAATGATGTTATTAGAATTTGAGCCAAGCCATGGCTTTTAAAGTTCGTCCTAGAAATCTCACACACTCTCAAATTCTCATTGGTCCAGTCGACACAGCGTTACTTTGCCATACATACCGTTGTCAACACAAACCAAGCGCATATCAAATCATAAATCAGGCCTAAATACATGAAAGAAAACACATTTTCCCAGCTAAATAAAATTTGTCTCCTGGGACTGGCTTAATCTGTACATGTAGAGCATGGAAAAAGAGGGAAATAAGAAGATCAATCTAATCTGAGTGTAGCTTTTGGTTAATGTCACATGGGCTATCAAATAGCGACCCATTGCTTACTGAATTCTACCTATGTGTGTTGTGTGAACAAAAGCATACTCATGACTGTGAGAAGTTAAGGGAACTCACATTCAGTGCAAAATGTTTAATCTGTTTGGTATCTTTTTTAAGTCGGCAAAAATTAATAAACACAGTTCGTGTCTTTATGAATAACTGGAAATAATTGACAGCTTGCGCATCAACAGCGGGATCTCTAACCATCGTAAGAAGTACATTAACTCTGCTTGTTGAACGCTAATATTAAGGTGCATTCAGCACCGTTGCATTAATGTTATTCTTACCATGGTAAGAGGTCCCATCGTTGGAGCACAAGTTCTCAATTTTTTTCATGAGCATGGTGATCGTTGGCGAGGCTGCGGAAATGGGGACAGAACAGAAGCAGGCGTAAAATGATGGCAGATGATTAGTCATTTCCAATGTCATACCCATGTTCAGTCTTATTAAGGTCTCTTTCTCTTCCTCCCACTCTCTCACGTCTCTGTTCTGGGGGCCGATCTCAGAACTCGAGGGAGATCTCACGTCATCTTAACAAGGACGTGGTGGCAGCGACTTCATTATAGACAGCTTTAAGGTATGAAGATGCCAGTTTTTTTTTGGTCACTGTTAACTATATAAAGTTTTACACTCCTCATAAACTTATCCAGGAGTTTCTTGCAAAAATACTCTCCACACATGTTGTTTACTTAAATAGATCCAAGTGATCAGCCTGTCACCTATCAGACTGTTTTATCTTAAACACTGGCATTTTGTCGGTTTCCTAAATGCATTTGATTCACCCGTATCTTAACCTTGTGTCGTAGACTCACGTAACTCATTGTGTAAAGAGTGTTTCAAAGCAAAATGTTCGACATTTTTGTATAACAGGACTCTCGCATATAATAGTTCCCTGTCTTACATAAAACTGGGTAGGATGTTTAATGACATATAATAAAGACAATCTTGTGTTGGTGACACCATTCTTCTGGGTTACTTATAACAACTGAAACTTGCTCTTCTCATAATGTATACATAAACGTGTTTAATGGCTTATCCAGGAAGGAGCTTGCTTTTAGCCTAAAGTGGTAATGATAGACACTTGGCGTTCTACTATTAAAGAGTTTCTTAAAACGGAAATCTGCTTCTTGTCTTGAAGTATTAGTCTAAGTAAACATATCTTTTTTAATGGCCTGTCAAGGGAAACTTTGGTTCGTTAGTGGGTGGAGGCGCGAAGGATGAGGGAGGGGGAAGCCATCTCGTTGGATCTTCCTTACGCGCTGATAGACTAGTCATACCCTGTTTGAGAAGAGACAAAGTGGATAATCATTGGAAAAGTAGAGAGAGGCGATATTAGGAAGGAGAAAACGATATAATGACCGAAAAAAGTATCAACTAAACATTATTGTTACAATGAACGCTGAGCCATTTTCTTGCACAGTATGAAATGTTGTTTGGATTTCCTTTTTTAATTAATAGTTATAGTGATACCAATACACGAGTGAGAGAGAGATAGAGAACAAGAGAAGATAGATAGATAGATAGATAGAGAGAGAGAGAGAGAGAGAGAGAGAGAGAGAGAGAGAGAGAGAGAAAGAGAGAGACAGACACACAGACGGACTGACGGATAGACAGACAGACAGGTAGGCAGCCAGGCAGCAAGCCAGCCAGGCAGACATAGATAGATAGATAGATAGATAGATAGATAGATAGATAGATAGATGATAGATAGATAGATAGATAGATAGATAGATAGATAGATAGATAGATAGATAAAAACAAACGAAAGGACCGATGGATGGATGGATGGATGGATGGATGGATGGATGGATGGATGGATGGATGGATAATAGCTGTCACACAATGACTGATAATTATATTCTGCGTGAAGTTTCAGTATATCTCCTCAAGCTTTTCTACTATGTCCATCCAAAACAAAATTTTGTTACCCGTCTACAAATAGATGATTTGTTTGATATTTGTGTATGCTGTCAAGAGATATACCGGTACATAGAAAAGACGATAGGAGACAGGTCTTGAAACAGACAGAGAAAGAAAATGGAAACAGACAGAGAAAGAAAATGGAAACAGACAGAGAAAGTAAATGGAAACAGACAGAGAAAGAAAATGGAAACAGACAGAGAAAGAAAATGGAAACAGACAGAGGACGAAAATGGAAACAGACAGAGAAAGAAAGTGATGCTATAGTTACCAGAAAGGACCGGATGCTCCGCCGACATTACAAATCCTATACATTATGAAAAATACATGACAAGTATTATTTTTGTTAAATACAAAAGCACAATCTCAATACCTCAAACTTCACATAATAGACTTTTCGAAAAAATCCGCTTATCCGCTGCAATGCCTTATTTCCCTAGTAACGTGAACTCTTATTTTCAAGATTTGAGCTCTTAGTTCTCCTATGGGCCGTGAAGGCGGACGTTTAAACATGCGCTTATGGCACTTCCTGTTGTTACAATTATATTGCACGTTAGTTGGGAGCTAGCGCATTATCGATGGGATCTCTTACTGTCATGTCATGATGAATGCTATTAAGACGCAATCAGTTTCAACACGCTAATGTAACTAGCGGTGGTAGGAGATCCCTTCGTTAATGCATAAACTCAGAATTATGTAACTCGCAACCTACAATATAATCGTAAAAACAGGAAAGTTCATTTGCCTATGGCTATCTCTGCCATTGCGATCCGTAAGGAATCCGAACTTGAAAATGAAAGCTCTCTATTATTTGTGTCGGAAATTCCCACGAAATCCGAGGACTCTATAAAAGTCTGGATTTTGATTTGGTTCCCCCCCCCCTCCCCCCGAATCAACGTCCATGAGACCTTCTGTACTTTTATGTTGAGGGGGGAGATTATGAATAATTTAAGCTTAATGGAAAGAAAAAAATCCGACATCTTAAGCTGGTTCTTATTACCGCATCGATATTAATAATGGGCCATTTAAAAGTAATCGATTGAACAAGCAATTTGTTTACAGGGGCTCTGAGAATATCAAGCACCGCTTGAGACATGTAGGAGATGAAAGGAAAAGCCAGCTTCAATGTTCTCGTGCAGTGGTTCTCAACTTTGTAATGAGACCCCTATGAATATTAACAAAAGGCAACGCGAACAACATATTATACTGCACACGAAACAGCTGAGCATCCGTTTTTCACAATACGGTATTGTTGATATTATTTTCTTCAGACATATGGTTTTCACCATCTTCATGTGTGTGTGTGTGTGTGTGTGTGTGTGTGTATGTGTGTATGTGTGTGTGTGTGTGTGTGTGTGTGTATGTGTGTGTGCGTGTGTGCACGTATGTGTGTGTGTGTGTGTGTGTGTGTGTGCACGTGTGTGTGTATGTGTGTGTGCGTGCAAGACACACAGACAGACAGACAGACAGACATGCTGACAGACGGACGGACATACATACATACATACATACATACATACATACATACATACATACATACATACATACATACTTACATACATACATACATACATACATACATACATACATACATACATACATACACACACGCACACATACACGCATACATACACACAGACAGACACACACACACACAGGTAGACAGACAGACACACAGACACACAGATGCACACACACACACACACACACACAGATAGAAAGTGTGTTAATTTGTCGAATGTGTGGAGCCTTAGTTCATTTGTCTTCTTATAATCTCAGCTTTTGAAAAACTGCCCGATGGCGACTCCTTTGAGCATGATGATGGAATTAGTTTCTCTTTCCGGTCTGGTCGATTCTGGGCCTCCAAAGGATTAAGTTCTAAATCTTTTAATTATAAAGCACTATCGTCATCCCTTGTGGAGTCTCTATAAGATTATGGCAGAAAAGCGCATTCCTTTGAGATTCAAGCACTCTTAATAAGCGCCTGAAGATCTTTCCTTGTACGAGGGGTGTCCGAAAAGTAAGACAAAAGCATTTATTAATGCAAGATGCCCGTCTTCTTTGTCTGCGTTTTTCGAGTCAGACATATCCTATCAGGAGGCCAGTGGCATGTATAAATGATGCCTGTGAACCTCATGTTCTCTGCCGGTTCATTGTAAGATGTTTGTTACGATACAAATAAAACATTGTGCATGGGTTATTGGCATCACTTTGTTACGTTTCCATATTTAGTTACCACCAAGACTGAAGCACTTGATCCATTAATGAGTGAGTGAGTGAGTTTGTGTTTTACGGCGTGTCAGCACGATTACGGCTATATTACGCCCTCATGGTTCCTGTTAACGTTTTTCAGTAGAATGTTCCTATCAATTTTGCCCGGACAGCGGCCGCATGCACGCGCACATAAATACCCTCTTTGAAAAATGTGTCGTCAAGCGACTGTGGCCACTCTTACATTCCACATAAGGCAAAATTGACATAACAACTGGTTCAAGCCATTGGTTTACAAATATCATGGTAAAATAATAATATTAGAAGTTTATTCATTAGTCGTATGTATTAGAATGAAATATTTCAAAATCGAGTTCTCTTGACCCACGTGTCACTAAGATTGAAAAAAAAAAAATTCCACATTAACTGGCTCATAAACATCACACCTCTTGTCACCCAATAAAAATTGAGAAAGTGCCATGAACGTTTCAAAGACTTCGGGGTTTGTTTAAAGTTCTTTCTGTAAGAAAATAACAATTTTAGCTTGTTCATCATTCAAAAAAGGGGCGATATGGTTGGGAAGTTTACCACACTTATCATAGCCTGACTTGGCTCCCTCAGAATATCGTCTGTTTGGATCCCTTACAGGACGTTTATCCGGGAAGCGGTTCAACTCTAATGATACATTTGTTGTAGTAGCTTGCAGACACATTCTTTGATGGAGGTACTTATAAGATAGTGTACCGATGAGGCAAGAGGAGCAATCTTGGTGGCGACTTTGTAGAAATATAGGAGAGTAGTACCCGTAACCTATGACAATGTTTTATTTATTTCATAACAAACTTGCATCAATAACTATTTGTACCTTACCTTTCGGACAGCCCTCGTACGACTGATATGTTGTCTGTAGATAAATAAAACAAAATATGAAATAAAACAAAATAACTAAAATAAAATAAAACAAAATGAAATAAAATTAAATTAAAGTAAAACAAAATAATATCATCAGCTCCTGTTTCACGTTATTTAATGATGCCTAGTCCGTACTGGACGTATATGGGCGGTGGTAATAACATTTAAGAAAATGGCAGGACAGACATGATTTTATTATTATTAAACAGTACATTATCATTAACGATAAAACTACAAAAACATGAATATAAAGTCTAGTCCACGGTTTCAAAATATAAAAGATGTAGCTCGAGCATACCATGAAGCGGAAAAGAAGGATTGTGCTAGCTTGTATAAGTAGCTAACATGTTTACTCTTAAGTACCCCCATAACTACTCAGCTTCTCCATTTACAAATTTCTGGCTAAATTATATTTTCCATTCCAGATCAGCTATGTTTTAGCCTCATCCATTTTCATTCAGTCTGAAATGAATCACTAGACTGTTGCTGTCATGATAGGCTGCCTCGAGTTCTTAAACAGTGACTGCCAATGCAGTGCAGGGCAAAGAAGGATTTTTCATAAGAATAGAAGGCTGTGAATAAAATAGGGTTGTGGGAACACAGACAAGTCGTGCTTCCGGCAAGAGAGCCGTGAATTGAGCTGCTTTCGCCAACACAACATAGAGTTCACAGTGCTAGGGGAGAAATATATTTCTGTCTTTCTTCTGACTTGCTGTACAAACTATTAGAAAATCATGAATCTTTTAGCCTACAGAATGTCCTTGAAATGGACATCCATTAGTGATTTCTTCTGTGTAAACCTTTGCAAGAGAATCCCGTTTTTCCTGCAGTAATATGCCGTAAAGGCACAATCTGTCCTCATTTAATCAAGATAACATTTAGACAACACGATTAGACCCTCTGCGTCCTTTCGATCAAGTGGACAAACTTGAAGTATCTACTCTGTATCACAAAGGGCTCCTGCAAAACCCTGCAAATGACATTTTCCCCCTCCATCACCTTGAGCTCACATCGCTATAGTAAATTGCAAAACTGATTAGATAGAAAACCCAGTCTCCACCAACTTGTCGACGCTGTAATCTGTCTCACTCTGAACGATTAAGCGGAAGAAAAGGAACCTCTTTTCTGTGTATGGGAACCTGGCCTGTGTCCACCTCTATTTGATAATTATGATAACGTTAGTTAGTGCCTGATGTTAATTGTTAATTACATTTTTGGGATGCTCATATATCTGTAGCTTACAGGCACATTTGAACAAGGCCCACATTTGGCGAAATCGTCCTCCCCATCAAGAGAAAAGCAACCATCATGCTAAATCGTCAAAACACTCTAGAACATGTTTAGGCTGCCGGTCAGCTAATAAAAGTGTGGAAAATAAAGTTTCTTGCATGTCGTATCTTGGATCTTGTGTCTTGGAAGAGGATGGGGAAGATCCATCAAGAGAAAGGAAAACTGCTGGCACTATGGCATGAAATTAGCAGAAAGGCACGAATCACGAAAGATGGATGACATCGCACTGCATCCTTTGAGAAGCGTGCAGCTGATAAGATCCAAACATTAAAGAACCATAAACCAAAGTTTAACAACATGGGCAACAATAACGGCCCAGTTAATGGACGCTAAGACGGCACTGTCTACGCTAGCTCGTAAGAAAAGGAAAGCAAACAAAACAGAGAACACAGCATTCTGGCAGTGATGCAGAATTACGGAAAAGCCCATTGAATATATAGTGCTCACGCTCTGTCGGATCTTAATTAAGGCCTATTTTATCGTGGCCGCTCGAATGGGGGATGTGGAATGCTTCGTTACCCCGTCGCATGGCTTTTCCACACTAAACCGCAACGCCCGCTTCCTCTTCCGAGTCGCACTTTTCTGGGTTCTGTATATATATCTTCCATTTGACAGACTGATTTGGATTTATTTATTGTCCCCTAGGTCAAGGTAGCCTTGGTCGAAGACTGGTTGGGGCTGGTCTTAAACCTCACCTATTTTAAACAACTCTGGTAAAATTTTGATATTTATTTTTGAAAGCCTGCCATCTGTAGCAGAGTAATTTTGTGTTCTTGAAGCTCTGTATGTATTTTTTTTTCCATTTGACTGAATTGGATTTATGTATTGTACTCTAGTGCAAAGTGAAATTCTGGAGGCTGGTTGGGTCAGGGGTTAACTCTTCCCAGTTTTTTTTTTCTTTTTAAATCTTGTAAATTTTGACATTTCTTTTTGTAAAATCTGCCATTTGTGGCGGAGTAATTTTGTGTTCTTGAAGCTCTGTATGTATTTTCCACTTGATTGATTTGGATTTATTTATTGTCCCTCAGGCAAGATGGCCCTACTCAAAGACTGATTAAGTCGGGTCTTAACTCTTTCCTTTTCTGAAATTAAAAAAATCTAGTAAATTTGGACATTTCTCCTTTTGAAAGTCTGCCACTTGTGTTCTTGAAGCTCTGTATGTATTTTCCATTTAACTGATTTGGATTTGTTTATTGTCTCCTAGGGCAAAGTGGCCCTTTTCGGAGACCAGTTGGGTCGGCTCTTAATCATTCCCTGTTCTGAAAACTTCTTGTACATTTGACTTTTCTTTTTTGGAAGTCCTGTCATTATGTGGCAGCATAATTTTGTGTTCTTAAAGTTGCAGTCCTTAAGATAGGCTACCTATTGGTGCTACTTGGTCTTCTTGTTTTCACCCTGAGTTAAGGTTCCTCTTCTGAGGTCATGGATGTTGGCTGTCTTTGCTTTTTGGTGCTTCATCTCCTTGGTCTTTCCCTGACAAGGCTAGCTATTCCACTCAGCAACCACTTGCGTATGAATTGGTCAGGGAATAAGCAGTCACATTACTCATAGGTCTGTATGAAGACAAAGAGAAAAAAGAAAAACAGAAAAATGCGAAGTCTGCAGATTTACTCAGCCAGTGTTTTGGAATAAATAACTGCCCGGCCATAGTGCTAAACCTTCACCAAGTTCTCTATCAAGTTTAACAAAATAGAGCAATGGTGAGTAATAGTGTCTGCGACTCCAGCATACGCCAAAGCAAACAAACAAAAAAAAAAAAAGAAGAATAAATCATGTGGTGTTATTACTGAAATAGATAGATTGCTGGTCTGGGTTACTAACTTCTCTGCACTCAGTCCTGGATGGGTCCGAGGAAATCTAATAAAATAAATAGTAAACTCTAGGCAACACTAGATCTTCAAAGATCTTCTGTTGCCTCGCTCTCCGAGAGGGAGAGTTTGCTATTTATTTTATTATATAAATATACAAATACCCGTGAACCTTGCAATGCAGAAAGCACACTACGCAATTAGAGAGAATAAAATATGAAACTAGCGGACCATAAAGCTTTGAACCGCCCCTTTGTCGTTTAGTTTAACGTACCGGAAATGCTCCCCTTTACACACTTATAATAATAATAGTAATAGTAATAGTAATAATAATAATTTTAATAATAATAAAGGTAATCATCATCATCTTCATCATAATAATGCGGTTTCTAAGTCTCGTATCCAGGCTAATGCCCGCTCTCGCGACTTCACGCTTTTATTACCCCAACAGGTCTGATCACTCCATGACTTTCTTAGCTCCCTGGGGAACATACAGTGCGACTGCCATTCACAGGCGCCGATGATTAGCATTCTGACAATATCTTCCACTGCCTATAGCCAGTACCCATTTTATAGACGGGTGGACTGAGGAAAATATGAATGAAATGCTTTCCCAAGGCATGTACAGGTCGGAAATCGAACTCTCGACCTATAGATCTGAACCGTTCGACCACGCTGCTTTACACAGCTGTGTGTGTCAATGCTTGTGCAGAGTGCAAACCTAGAGTCCATATCTCCTGTAATATTCACTACCCACGGCCGCTGACTTCAAAGCACTCAATTAATTAGGGGATGCTATCTATAAGAAAGCATATCAGAGATTACATTTTTTTGAGGAAATTACAAAATTTTAATGTTCAAACTGAAATTCTCTGCATTTTTTATACAGCAACAATTCAATATGTAATATCCTTCGGAATCAGCTGTTGGGGTGTAAAAGAATTATATTAACTCTGCATGTTGATTGATACTAAGGATGCATTGAGCGCCGATGCAGTAACGGTGGTAACAAAGATCTCATCGTTTAAATTGCAAGCTCTCTATCAATTGATATGACTATATTTTCCAGTCTCTTGTGAAAATAAAAACAACCCCAAAGAATTCTGGGCCTGTCTGGTTGTTCGTGTACGTTGTAATGGCGCTCTGTATTTATTTATTTATTTATTTATTTATTTATGTCAAATAGATTGAATGCCAACTTATTTTCTGTTAATCTATTATTTTTTTGTGGGTGTGTGTAGAAAACATCATTTCATTTCAACACGAGCAATATAAGGATAAGGATAAGGATAACTTTATTTATCCACAGAGAGAAATTTGCCTTGTTACAGTGTGCTTACAAAACATAAATATCTGTGCAAACACACACACTCCCTCGCTATCACACATACACACGCACATACTTACACACACACACCCACAAGCAACCACGAACACACACATATGTAATAATACATCCTCACCCACCGACCCACCCACCCACACACACACACACAAAAACACAAACACTCATAAACACACGAAGACTGTTACTCTGTTACAATCACTGCTCTCACGACGAGGATGCATATGTAACAAATGGCCAAGACTTCTGTTTTCTCTCTGAGGTCTCCTGGAGACATTTGATCCTTTACTAAAGTTCCCTAGAAGTCGGTCCAATCAGGTCGGGTCCGACGAGCTGTCTCTTTAATGGCCGTTCGTTTTCATCGCTACCGTTCAATTTCTAGAGGTTATTGATCTTTGGGGCCTGATCAGGACGGTGTGAACATAATTACGGTACCAAAATGAGGATAGTGGAGGCGGGTGGGAGCAGTAGATATTGTGTTGCAGTATCGGAAGGAGGAGTGGACTAGAATTTACTATGTTGTGAGTTTGGAGGGAGTGGGGAGAGAAGGGAAAAGGCAGGTGACACGACAAAAACAACAACGGCTGAAGTGGAATTTCCACTTTTGTTCCTATTCTGATTGCTATACCATTAGTCCGTAGCTAATTAGGTTTTAGAGTGGGCGAAAACGATAAAAAAGCTCTATTCTCTTCCTCTCTCGTCTGCTCACTCATCTGTCTACGTTCGTGTCTATGTAATCGTCCACCTGCTTGGCTAACTCTCTGCTTGTTAGTTTACATCAAGCTTCCAAGTGATCCCAATTTTCTGTCTCCCTCCCCTCTCACTCGTTCGTACCCCATTATCTCTAGAGTTCCTCTAATACAAGAACGAATCTGTGTGGGAAAGCAAGATCAAGGCAAATGAGAGAAAGAACAGGGACACATATTATATGTGAAGGAATGTAAATGCTCACCACAAAAGGAGAGTGGAAAACCAAAAACCAGAAAAAAAGCAAATGCAATCACATCTTAAATGAACAACACCCAGAAAAACAAATTATTTAGACCAAAACGTGTGACATTTAGGTAGGCCGTTGTGTTGTGTATTGATTTCCCAACCTAGCAACTATAATAGATTCCACGAGTGAATGTCATGTCGTGATGTGTTTTCTGAAGATTAAGTACTTCAGTTATTAACCTCTGATAATTTTTTTTTAAAGTATGAAGCTTTCGGTGACACGCAATATTTGTTTGAATACTTAGTTCAGAGGGAACGGGAAGGAACTAGTAGTAGTGACGGGGTATAGTAGTGCTTTGTATAGGACGGTCGACGACGCATATGATAATGAAATTGAATTTAGTATAATTTTCAGTGTAGCAACCAGCCTCAGACATGGAAGTGACACGAGAAGCCACATTTTGAGCTTTTCATGGAGACATCCAGGGGCGTAGCGGGGATGAGTTTTTTGGGGTAATCTAGCATTCACATCCTTTTTAAAAAATGTTTGATGAGAGTCAGTGGCTTTTGAAAAGTAAAACATCGATATTTGGTTCCAAAAGAGCCATATCTGACACTCTCGTGTGGTCTAGACCGCTGGCATCTCGTCGCCGAAGGAAATCAAAAACTCTGGAAGTCGTGCACGAAAAGAATCTCGCGTGAAAAGAAACAACAAAACATCATTAAAACAGCGGGTAGGCACATTTTTTT
>JAWQUT010000064.1:329753-333878 GCA_033807755.1 Ellobium chinense | reverse complement strand
TTTCCCTCTTTTAAACACAGAAAAGAGAATGATCAGGAATGTGTCACTTTTCACTGTGGATTATACAGCTATTGCTAGATTGAGCAAGTCTGTGCCTTAAATGTCATTTTCCTTCCATCCAACCCCTTCTACATACCATTTTACTGCTTTTATCTGTAACACCACTATGTATACTCTATGAACATACAGTATGTTACCCCATATTGCTCAATATGTGATGATTTTGGCAGTGAAGGTAGAGGACAGACAATGACTATCACTTGGAAGGATCATAATGGTACTGCTGTCTTGTTTTTGTCTTTTGTTTTTGCTTCTTCTGATACACCAGGCTGAAAACTGTATGCAGATTTACCTTCACTTTTAGAACATGTAAGAAAGAAGCGTGTAGAGCTTTCTAAGTAATCCTGAAAATCACTTAGGAAATGTTAGCATGTCTGATGGATTTGTTTGTACTGTGACACAACATGTACACATATAATTTAACAGCATGTTCAGACTAGCAGAGACTACTTGACCACTAAATTCACCACCAAATACACTTACTGTTGATGATGGGAAGGAAAAGGATAATGAAGGAAGTAGGGATTTGCCCAGATGAGGGGTAAGAATTTTCAAAACTTTCTGAATGCTTGCTCTAAGTTACCTGACAATAGCTTTGCCTCTCAATATTGATGGAGTTACTGAACTCCTCATAAAATGTTCTTTGAGAATAGCAATGAACTCTGTACAACTTAGAGTGCTGTAAAATTGTCTAATCTGCTGTCTATAGAGCAAATTTAGCTAAATGATAATGTCTCATCCTTCTTAAACCACCCGGCGTGCATATCTAGCTGGGCGCCGTGATTGCTGCTATTGTAGCTTTGACTGTTTGTGGTACTTCTGGTGCGCAGTTGATCCAGGCAGGTCTTTATGTGATAGAAACTACTATTCATGACTGTAATTACCTCTCTCCTTTCTTTCTCACTAAGAGTTCTGAACACTGCACTGCTCCGCTAGAGGGTGTGGAGCCATTTGATCCAGACACTTGATGTGTTCAGGCTGTTTTTGTATTGTCGTTCTCATGTTTATCAGCCGTATTTGATACCACTGGATCAGGTACGTCACGACTCGATTTTGATGTCGTCGTACAAGAAGAGGAAGGTGTGTCAATGTCACGATTTGCCGTGTCGTGTCTTGTCCAGGTGCAGTGGGTTCTTAGTTTGACGATACTAGATAAGTAAGGTCGTCGATCAGTGATCAATTCAAAGTCTATTTTCCTGCCTCTTTCAGTTTCCTTGAACGGTTATTTTCCCTTATGTCTTAAACTGACGTCAGAAAAGAATCTTCACATGTCACACAATCCAACAGTATGCTTCTGATTCAATCAAGCGATAAAAAAGAAAAACAGATTTTCACCCTTTTTCCATTAATTCCATGAGGTTAGTGATCGACATAATTATGACTAAAGAAAATGAGTAGCCACTGAAACAGAACAGCGAAGGTTATAACTAGCAATTACCTCATCATGTGAGGGTTGATTCTCTCTTCATGATCTGCATGTAACGGACTTAACTAAACCACGAAACTGAACTTAAGATGAGACACCTGGCCTTTTCGTGACCTCTCACAGAAACCTCGAGATCTCATATGAAACGGTAACACATGGCTGCAAAGTTTGGTGAGTGTGTTCCCACCTTAGAGATTTAGCTCGGATTTTAATATTGACAAGAATACTTTTGTAAGCCGGCCCTTGAAGCAAAATGAATGTTGACATGGCCATCAGAAAATGTATAGATACCTTTCGATTTAAATGGACGTGTTGGTGTGTGTCATCCTTTGTCTCTTCAGCGGGATTTAGCTACAAATAGCGAACCACACACACACACACACACACACACACACACACACACACACACACACACACACACACACACACACACACACACATATATATATTCACATCCGCCCACCCACCCACACATCCACACACACACACCCACATTCACATCCACACACCCACACAAATACACACTTAGACACCTCATATAGATCTACATAATAATATACATTCCTCCTGGGCTTTGAAAAAGGGTTATTTTTATGAGACTAATACAAAAATAGTTATATAATATCAAAGCATTATAATCATTTTATGTCAAAAATTGTTATAGGAAAAGCTTTTTCACTCTCATACTTATCTCTCTCTCTCTCTCTTTCTCTCTCTCTCTCTCTTTCTCTCTCTCTCTTTGTTTCTCTCTGGCAACAGACACAGACAGACAGACAGACAGACAGACAGACAGACAGACAGACAGACAGACNACACACACACACACACACACACACACACACACACACACACACACACACACACACACACACACACACAGAGAAGCAGAGTTATTATTTTTCGATCTGGAGAACGTGAATACCAAATCATCAGATAACAGATGACATGAAAATCAGATAAAAATGGAAATGATGGGATTTAAAAGCTGACGATAGTTGGTCATTTCCTGAGTGAGGGAAAACACCACGGTTGTTTTCACGCGGAGAACACAGAATCCGCCTGCCCATATGCAACTTCTGAATACGAAAGTATCAGTGGAGGATTTCAGTATCTCCTTGGCTGACTGAAAAAACATCACACGGCCTTGTCATGTGAATCAAGGTGATAGTCTAAATACATAGTAAAACATGCAGCTTTTGGTTGGCTAACTATAGTGAAATCAACATTTCTAAAAAGGAAGTTAAGATCTGTTATTAGCTCATTGCTATGATTATTGATACCGTGAAATGCGAACGATTTATTTGACGAATTTTCGAGGAGATGTAGACGAGACATTAATTCTCCTTCGTAGTTAACCTTGGGCTTACAGTGTCCGTGGCAGCGGAGTTACTCTTTCAGATACCTTTGCAGACCTGACATAAGTGACTAACACATCTAAAGCAGAGTAGTGAGTTTCTTTTTTACTCAGTTTCCGCAACATGAAACGCAGGCAGATTTCCTGTGGACTTCAGCATAAACTGAAGACACTACGAATCTCTCAATAAATTGTATATTTAACCAAATTATTTTAGACATAATCCAAACATGATAAAATATAGGCAATTACTAAGAACGAGAAGATCAAAAACCTTAAAGAATGTATGTGCATTTGTTAATTTATTAATAATACGTGTAAAACCACAGTTAAAAGTGAGTCCGTGCCCAGTGTAGTCTATTATTTCTTTCAGTATCGCCTCTATACGTTAAGCTCGTGAAATTGTAATTGTTATGCTTTATTTGTAATGTTTGCTTATGTTTATGCTCTGTATAACTGAACGAATGAAAATGTTGTTATTGTTATTGTTCTTGCTTATCAGCGGATCTAGCATGTCATGTCACGTCACATTACTGGAACATTTGTTATTCTTGTTGTTTTTTTTTTTGACTGATAATCGGTCGAAGCAATTTCCATTAAGTCCGTCGCGGCATGATGTGACTTTGATGTCAATATACAATGGGATGGAAATCTTCATACCTATAATGATATAATGTCATGTTGTATTAGTTCTGGTGGATACGTGCTCTCAAGTTCTATTTTAACGGAGCCTAACGGTAAGTGTATATCGTGTACTGCATTGCGTGTATCAAAGAGTTTATCTAATGCCATAGTTTTGACTAATAACACCAATGATTGAATTGTATCCATTGAAAATTTGGCACACAATAGCAGTTGGGTATTATCTACTAATGCTGCAAAATTAAGTTATGCAGTGGTTATGACACAGCTAAAACATGTCCAACATTAACTTACATGGTGCGCCAGTTGAATACATCACCGTTGGCACGCCATTTGTGACATTTTAAAAATACTTTTGCTGTAACAAAAGTATATCACAAAGATTCATGAAGCTTACAACACTTATGCTGTTGATCAATCTGTCTTTAATAATGCTTGAAATTTCATCTCCTGAAATTCTGGACTTTGAAGTAAGCAAAATTTTTAGGGACCCATTTTATATAGTATTATATTCTCACAGTCGAAAGCAATGCGAAACTGTGGTCAAGAAGTAATATAAAAAAATCTGGAACGGAGCACCTCAGTAAAAAAAAATATAAGAATGGTACCCTATCCATTTGAGAGCCTTGCACTTTCCAATACG
>JAWQUT010000064.1:314753-327253 GCA_033807755.1 Ellobium chinense | reverse complement strand
AAAACAATAACATCACTATCAGCAAGAATCAACCACCCCCACCATCGCGACAAAAGGCTTCGGCTTACTTTTTTTTCCCCCTTATCGTCCATTTACCCTCCACATTAGAACGAGAAGACTGTCACCGCCAACAGCATCACCACTACCGAAACCACCACCATCATCATCAACAACAACATTAATAACACCGACGTGGGAACATCATAATTACATCGTTTTTACCCTCATCCCCCCTCCTCCCCAATTACTCATCACTGTCAGCAATATTCATCGTGTCATCGGCCGTCAAGGATTTCAGAATGGAAACCGTGGGGGGAAATGAACAGCGCTTTAAGTACTCTTAACGCGCACGTCCATCAGTCGATATTGGTCGTATTCTGCCGGTTCAGCGCCCCTCCCGGAAGCTGCTTCCCTGGCAAATTGGCTCTTGATGAGCAGGATCTTTTGTTCACACCTTGACTGGTTGGTAGGGGCAAGCTGTGAAGTTGAGGTCTACGGAAATCTCAAGCAGTCACCTTGACCAGTCGGGAGAGTCAGGAGATGGAGAAGGCGACTACATAAACACACATGAATCACTGCAGTAAAGAAGCGGGCTCACACTTTGGAGCTGAGGACTACAGATTGTTTAACACTCACTGTGATCAGTCGGCAGGAATGAGCTCTAGGGATGAAAATTTACAAAAAAAAGCTGTTTTTTCCTAGACTAGTAGAGTTAACCTATCTCAGCAAATCTTCACTCATTGTCTTGAGGAATAGGATATTTTACTCCTATCTTTACTCCTTGGTAGGGTCAAGCTGTGGACTTGAGGTTGACGGAAATCTTATACAGTCACCTTGACCAGTCAGGAGGGTCAAGCCGTGGAGAAGAGGACTGCAAAAACACACATGTAAGGAAGTAGGGTCACACTTTGGAGCTGAGGACCACAGATCGTTCAATACTCACCGTGATCAGTCGGCAGGAATGAGCTCTAGGGATGAAAATTTACAAAAATGCTCAGTAGCAGTTTTCCGAGACTAGTACATAGGTTAAAACTGTGAACATTAATTCTAATTGACTGAAAGCTCAGCAAATCTTCACGTGGCTCGGTGTCTTGATGCGTAGGATCTGATATCTCTACTCCTTGGTAGGATCAAGCTGTGGACTTCAGATCTGCGGAGCTCTGAACAATCGCCTTGACCAGTCAGGAGGGTCAGGGTATGAAGAGGAAAACTACTAATACACGCAACACGCATGAATCACTGTCATATGGAGGTAAGGTCCCGCTTTGGAGCTGATGACCACAGACCATTCAGTACTCACCATGAGCAGGCGGCAGGAATAAACTATAGGGATGAAATTTACCAAAACGCTCAGTAGCTAGTCTTCCTAGCTTAGTAGATATCTTAAAGCTATGAAGATTAATTCTATTAAACTGGAAGCTCTGTAAATCTCCACTTGGTTTCAATGTCTTGCTCAGAGGTTGTTTCCGCATTATCTTCCGGTTCGATAGACCTAACTTATCAGCTAAACTTTTAACTACGTCATGTTTTTTCAAGCTCTGATTTCACTTAATTAACGTGAACTCATTAGCTTGTGCCTAAGTTTGTTTGGTTTCGGGGTTAATGCCACTTCAGCACGACAACAGCTCTTTTGCAACCCACCCTTAGATAATTTTTAATTACCTGGGAAATAAAATGTAAAGCTACGTCGGAAATGACCCAAAAATGCTTCTGCGGGTGCATACATGTACCTGCGGGTGCTATTTGGACCAAAAGATTTGGGATATAGATATGCTTGAGACGTAGCGATGGGGAGAGATGGGAGCAAACACTGCTGGCAAGATGGCTGTTGATGAGCAAGATCTTTTGTTCACACTCTGACTGGCTGGTAGGGTCAAACTGTGGTCTACGGAACTCTCAAGCAATCACCTTGACGAGTCGGGAGGGTCAGGGTATGATTATGAAGATAAAGACTAAAGACTACAAAAACAGACATGAATCAGCGCGATGAGGAAGAAGGGTCACACTTTGGAGCCGAGGACTTCAGATCATTCAATACGCTTCATGATCAGTGGGCAGGATTGAGCTATGGAGATGAAAATGACAAGATCCTCAGCATAACCTTGACTTTTAGATAGGGCAATAAACCTCTCCAATTTTTCTCAAATGTTGCTATGTTGTTCTATTACGTATTTATTCCAGGACACCAAAGAGACAAACATCTTTAGTTTGCGAGCTTTTAGTTACAACAGATAACTGACCCACTGAAGTAACACAAGCATGAAATTCATTGAGACACATGAGTCAGAAATAGTGAAAAAAAATGAGACAACAACTGAAATTTGGCTTCAAATACATAATTTTTTTTTCATTCAGAGAAATGACTAACCTTCCACAAAATCACAATATCTCACAATCGGCATTTTAAAAGAAATTTCGATNCCTCCCCTCCCCCCCGTAAGAACTTTGCAAACACTAGTAAAAAATGCAGGAAGTTTTGGTTGTGCGGAATGAGCAGTGGAGAGAGTCATAGATATAACAGTTTGCAACTTTTGCCGCAGCACAAACGTAGCCAAACGCATAATTATGTGGCATGGCTGTTGGTAGACAGAAAAATGGAGGATATGGGTTCAAAACTTTCACTTCTCTTCCATACGCACACAACACTAGGATACAGAAGGTCATTAGCTGGGCTATCTGTCGCCCAATCACCAAAGGATTTCAAGAGATAATGGATAGAATATAATCGGCCTCACATGGACCCTATTGTAGACCTTCTGTTGTTCCACTCTCTGCAATAGATAGTTCTATTAATCTATGACGGATTTCTTCAGAGTTCTTCCTGCCCGTTAGTTTTAATAATAGAGTAGGACACATGACACACAGACCTGCTCATCCATTGTATTTTGTAGTGCTGGGCCGATAACCCGCTTAGGTATCGATGTAATAAAAGTATTTTCTACTCATCGATACTGATATCGAGTATTGTATCTCGTAAAAAGATGACGGTAATCGAAATTCAATATTTTTTTTCCATTTAACCAGACCAATTCAAAGGCCAGACAAATCATTACCACTTTTGATCAAAATGGGCACACATGATTTATCTTTTAGTGCAAAATTACATCGTAAAATTCAATAACGTGGAATGCTGCTGTCTGTGGGAAGTTTGTAGCTTCTTGAAAAGTCACATAAAATCATTTACTACTGAACGGGAGAGTTTATGATCTTTTTAGTCTTTCAAGTAAACTAACACCATTGGATATTCCTGATGACGTATTGCTCAGGTCCACCGTTCGCTGGCAAAGCTGGAAATACTGTCAGAAATCTTCCAGGGAAAGGTCTCTCTACAATTCTTGTGTGAGGATGAACTAGAGGAAATTCAACCGGGTAGACATATCTTTTAGAAAGAGAAAGGAGATTTGCAAGTTTTTTTTGTGTGTGTGTAGCTGCAAAGAAACATGTTGAGGTATAAAGAATCCGCCAAAATGATTCGGGTTATTAAGCTGCAAAAAAAAAAAAGAAAATAAAAAAAATTAAACTACTCGTTGCTTTACAGAAAATACTCGCTGATATCTAGACCTAGAATTTACATCGCTAGACCTACCTAGCATTCAGCATAAATACCTGTCCAGCACTGGTGTTCTAAATGAAATAAGACTATTTGGTGCTGACCTATTTTTCATGACATATATCAGGCTTGCGATAAACGCTTGCAATAAAGGGTGTGGTGAATGAACACAGACATTTTCTTTGCCCGAACTCTCTTCTCCCTGTCGGTCTAAAGTCTCTCGCCATTTTTAACTTACTAGTGGATTGACTCATTCAAAGAAGGAGGTTGACTAAGCCTGCAGCAAGCAGGTCGACATTTTGAGGGTCAGTAAAAGAAACATGGCTCTAATGCGAATAGACTTCTTATGCAGCCATCGGACAATTTAAAAATCTGAAATTTCGCTACAATTTTCAGTCATTCTTTTTCATAGTGTGTAAAGTCAGTGCATACTGCTTGTGGCCAACCAAAAGAAGAACGCGGGTTTTCAAAACTGGCACTTCGACGAACAAGACACGCGTAGCAAACAGACTTGCCCAGCCACATAATGGGAAGTCGTCCTTACAAATGTTTGTTATTTTCTTTGAATTCATGCGTCCAAACCGTGATTTAGTCACTCGCCAAATACTCAACAGGAACAAATACAAAATAATAACGCGTCTTTTGTAATTGTTTTACTACATCCTGGTGCTTCTTCGCGCTATTCTCGCTGTCGCAAATTTGAGCTTGTAATTTTCTTTCTAAAGGTTTGATGTAGAATAGATCGATCTTTCATTTAGCATGAAATGCGGCAAATTAGCTATGCATGTATAATTGTAAGAGCTTGAGTAAATGAGAAAGAATGAAAGAGTGTGTGTGTGTGTGTGTGTGTGTGTGTGTGTGTGTGTGTGTGTGTGNGTGTGTGTGTGTGTGTGTGTGTGTGTGTGTGTGTGGGTGTGTGTGTGTGTGTGAGAGAGAGAGAGAGATAGAGAGAGAGAAAGACTGAGACGCACATAGAAGAAGAGAGAGCCGGGAAGAGATTTTAAGATGAGAAGATGGATGGTTGTTAACAGAGAATGAATTGTTTTCCATGTCCGTGGTTGCCTAACTCATAAATGTCTTTTCAACTACTGTTGTTTTCTCTCATTGTAAAAAGCACAGAGCACAACTGTATGGTGAGTATAAATGCTCTTTGTTATTTTTATGACTATCACTATATTAATAATTTAGCAGATCTGGCTTAACCGATATCCGGCTATAACTAATTCAGTTGTCCTATTTCCTCTCACAGATCACAGACACTGAGATTGTTCTGGATTCAGTCGCAATAAGCTAACGGTTCAGAGAGACTGACAGCGTCCATCGGATAATAAAATAGGTCACATACAACGAACCTACTCCCAGATCAATGCCTTGGGTTATGACCCAATCTGGGAAAGGTCATTCTTTTGGATTATGACGACAGCGATAATTTGATCAATTGTTAAATACCACATTTCAAATAATCGCGAACTCACGTTCTTGTGGATCTACTGTATAGCTGTCATTGACGTGCTGTGTGCTTTGTGCTCTATCGGCAGCATAACGACTGCTACATTATACTTTTCACGGATTTGAATTTGAGTCTGTTGAGCTCGTGAGCATGAACATCTTCAGTGTAGCTTTACCAGCAATTTAATATATAAACTGCACACGTTAATTGTTAGGGATCGAGAGTAGATCTACTGTGTTTCTTGTTTCGCTGTGTTCAACTGATTTAGTGAAAAACAGCTTCACATCAGCATTAGCTTTCCACGAAAGTGACTTGTATTAAATCAGCACTGACAAAAATAAAAATTCTTTTATTTCCAGGAAATGATAAGCTTCAGATCAGTATTAGCTTTCCACGAAAGTGACTAGTATTAAGTCAGTACTGACAAAAGTTCTTTTATTTCCAGGAAATGCTAATACTACTACTCTTCTTTCAATATCTAGTGAAATGGATAGCAATATAAGATAAAAACAGCATTGCTCAAAGTAATATGGTGAAATTTGGTGGATTTCTAGCCTAGGTTTTAATATTCATCTGAAAGATTAGAAGACTGTGAAGTATTTGTCAGATCGTGCTGAAATAGTTTTGAGTAACAATGACTCAGAAGTGCTCCAAAAAGGTCGGGGCCTTGACCTGGGCGTTGCTGGAGTGCATGTTCTTCTCATCAGTTGTCCTGGGCTGGACGTGGCTGGCTATAGTGTTCCGTAGTGACGGTTACTTTCCGGACTCGTGCAATGGAACGCTTAGGATTAGGAACTGGACTACTTCGCCACCTGATCCTGGTGACGCTCTGACAGAGGTCAAAACTGACAAAAGCCAGAAGACACAAAGTAGGAAGCCGCCCTGTCGTCCGCCCAGGAGCGTGTTCGAGGATGATGATGACGGAGGAGGTAGGGGTTCGTTACAGGCGCCAGGTCCTGATCTCGTGCCAGACGGACGCAGAGTGGAGAGGAGGATCTTCGTGGAAGCAGACTGGCCCAGGCAAGATGGGACTCAAAATCAGCAAAGGTAAGAGCTGCAAAACTGTACGTTCTGAAACTTTGGATGCACATTTTTTTCAGTAATACAGTCACGGTATTTGGTTAAACCGAAACCAAAATTTTCATTGCCATGCCTGTAAACAGTTTCCTCAACTAACGCTTCACTCCTTTCTTGGTCCAAACATGCGTTTATCATCCAATTCTCCAAATAGGACCACTTTGTCCTAAGCGGCGTCAAATAAATCAAATACATTATCATCCACTCTTCGTTTTCATCTTTGAGTCCAATAACTTAGTTCTGAAGATGATTTTACTAGCCAGTCTTTTATTTCTGAAGCTGTTTAAATGTGGTCGCTCTTGTATGGTGTGTAGGGAGTTTGCTCTCTTCCACACTCACAATGTGGCATTTCGGTTCAGCCAGTTATGGATGATTCTCATTTCAGCAAGCCATTTTTAGTGTTAAATGTATGGCTCAACCAAGACATGAAATACTGACTGATAAAGAATTCACATTCAACGTCAATAAACTACGTCATTCCATTCATGTATAGAAGACTGCGTCGAGATTATCACACCCAGGTCAAATGAAAACGCACCAATAAGCAATAGTTTGTAACAACTTACCACAGGTAAGGATAAAGTCACTGTGAATACCCGATTTTCTTACATTCAACAATAGTGCATTAAGGTGCAAATCTGTCGTCCTTTGACAAAAAGGCCCATATGCAATGTAATTGTATAATAATTATGTGCTATTTTGTCATGAGACAGCAGAAATTGCACACGCAGTTTACTCTGATAAAGTCACTGGCTCCGCAGTATTCATGGGCAGCACAACGGACTTCCAGTATTAGAAAATAATGAGGAACTAACAAAATAATTTAGATCTTACAAGAGCGCTTTTTTCATATGCTACCTAATGAAAAAGGGAATCCTCATCAGTTTTTGTTCGATGGACTGATCCCATCAGGTCATCAAACAATAAAAACAGTAAGCAGTAGGTAAACAGAGGCGTCCCCATTTCTGTGGTTGAGGTAGCATATTTCTAGGTACCGTAAATTTAATTCAGCGTCTATATGTGAAAACCCCCCTTTCTGTGACTGACACATCATCATGTCTGCATTTTTCTTCATCCCAGGTTCAAACGAGGCGACACGACCAATCTCTCCTCTCTCATCTCCTCCCTGCGCTCCAACCCGCTCTCCGCCGCCAGCATCACGCAGTCGCAAGCCGATGACGTCATAGAGGACGATGACGTCACGACGGGCGGCACGCGCGGCAAGGTGTACTGTCTGGAACAGAACGAGCAGCTGCGCGTCATGTTTGCTATCGTCATCATCATTCGTGACGTACTCACGTTTCCCCTGGGCTTCTTCTTCGACAAGTACGGGACTACACGCACGCGCCTGTTGACTGTGTGAGTACGCTGTGCATGTCTAACAAAATATCTGTTTGTCTATACCATTGTTCGTCTATCTCTATGTCTATATATAATATGTATAAACAGTTTCTACTTGTCTGTCGATTTATATTTCTTCCTGTCAGTTCGTGTGTCGGTCGATATGATTGTCTGTCTGTCTGTCTGTCTCTTCGTTCGTCCGTCCGTCCGTCTGTCTATCTGTATGTCTGTCAGTTTATCGATTATATACCTGCCCTTCTGTCTGTCGATTTGTTTATTCCCGATATAAACACCTCCTTGTCGATGTAATTATCTGTCTGTCTTCTGTCTGTCTGTCTGTCTGTCTGTCAGTTTATCGATCTATAAACCTGCCCGTCTGTCTGTCGATTTGTTTATCCCCGATATAAACATCTCTCTGTTGATGTAATTATCTGCTTGTCTGTGTGCCTGTCTGTTCGTCTGTCTATCTGTCATTCGATATGTAATTGTCGATCTATGTCTGACTGTCTTTTCGCCGACTGTAGATCTATATTATAATTGAATTATTATCTGCCTGTCTGTGTGCGTGTGTGTATGTGTCTGTCTGTCTGTCTGTCTGTCTGTCTGTCTGTCTGTCTGTCTGATAGTCTGTTTGTCTGTCTGTCTGATAGTCTGTCTGTCTGTCTGTCTGTCTGATAGTCTGTCTGTCTGTCTGTCTGTCTGATAGTCTGCCCGTCTGTTCATCCTCTGTAGGACCATATTAATTATTATGTCTTTCTACACATCTACACACTTACTATTTACTTTTGTATCCATCTACCCATCTACCCTCTAATCTGTTTGATATTTTATATACGTGTATGTGTATGTATATGTGTATGGGTTTATCTACCCTGTCAAGCCAGAGGACCACTGGTTTTTCAAAATTTCCATGACTAGCCATCTTTTTATACACTTACGGACGTCACCGCTACCTTGTGTGTGTGTGTGTGTGTGTGTGTGTGTGTGTGTGTGTGTGTGTGTGTGTGTGTTTGTGTGTGTGTGTGTGTGTATGTAATGTAAGTGTGACTGTGTGTGTGTGTGTGTATGTGTGTGTGTGTGTGTGTGTGTGTGTTTGTGTGTGTGTGTGTTTGTGTGTGTCTGTATGTGTGTGTGTGTTTGTGTGATGTGTATGTGTATGTTTGTGAAGAGATAGATAGTCCAGAACTACAGCAGCGCTGGATAAATAGAGCCTGATTGTTTTATTTAGCTCGGGTAAGGCTGGTGTATTCATTTCGATTGGCTAGAATTAGTAGGAAAAAAGGTGCGTCCTTGCAATAGGTTTCTGCTTGGGTTAGGGGTAACACATTTTGCTTTCTGAGTAGGATGCGCCATTTTAGAGGGATCTCGCCGGGAAAAGTGTCCTTTGCGCCTTAAAATTATAAACTAATGCAACGATGATAAATAAATAGACTATTTTACTTGTAACTGGCTGACATGATCACGACCGTTTAACTGTCTCGTCCGCCCCATCCCACCATGTCCCTACCCTCCCAGAACCATTGTTTGAGAGCCAGCCGCTCTCTTCTCTTGGTCCTAATATGCTCATTCATTTTTTCTAGTCAGTCTGTATTCATTTTTGCCTCAGTGTCTTTCTAGTTTTATCACAATGTGACGAATGAAAACAAAGAAAAATTAAACAACAACAACAACAACAACAACAACAACAACAACAACAACAACAACAACAACATTAAAAGCAGCTAAGGTCGAAGTGGTGAAATTAAAACAATTCAGTAATGTACATGTAAATAATGTCTTAAATGATATTATTCGGAACATTCAGTATTTAGAAGGGAATCAACTGTTTTATTATTTATTAATGAAAAAGGATGAAAACAAAGAAATTTTTCTTTAAAAAGTGGCGACGCTCACAGGCGAAAAGTCAACAGAAAACAATGAAATGCATGCAAATAATGCTTTAAATCTTGAAACATTATTAAGACGTTCGGTTTTTGTAAGGAAAAGACATGTTTTAATAGATAAAAACATTGAACACATCTGATGGTTCAAAGACTTAATGGTAACAGAAATTTACAATGGTCTCCATTTAACAACAATAACAACAACAACAACGACAACAACAACAACAACAACAACAACAACAACAACAAACGAAGTCATATAAAGATAAAACACACAGAAACACTCAAACATTTGTCTCTGTGCTATCAATATAGTCTATGGATATTTCATGATGGTGAACATTTCGTTGTGGCGGCCTCCATAAATCTACATACTCACATACTACTACACATAATGATTTCCCCCCATTTCCCCGCCCTGCCCATAAAAAAAATAAATGTGAGATTTATTGACCTAGTTGGCTTTATGTTCAGATTTGTAAATTTGACAAAATGAGACGAAAAATCATAAAGTCAATATTCTACCCAATAAATTAGGTCTGCTACCACGGCCTGAAAGGCGCAATGTAGCGGCAATATCCTGCTCAGAAGTGGAAAAAAACCAAAACCCTCCTTCAAACTAAACTGAACACCGGTTGTCACTCATACGGTTTGCTTCTGACTCAGGCCTAGCCCTCGCGGGGCAGTACATGAAACCGTGGATTTTTTTATTATCTTTTTGCCTCTAAATCGTTCATAAAGGCAGAAAGTTCACTTGAAAATTCATAGCAGATGCATGACCTTGAAGTTTCCTAGTTTGTTCTATCAATCTTAAAAACTATGGAATATGGCGGGAATAAAACTGGCTGCGAAGAGAACCAAACATGAAATTAAAGCTCTCTAATACCTCAACGACACCCAACAATGGACCAGGGCGTTCGCAGAAGAGAACGTTTAGTCTTTGAAGGTCCTCACTGATGACAAAGTGTATTACTGCGATTGTTTGCAGTGCTGACCTATTTTCCACAAATGAGTCGCGACAACATGTCCAGATTTCATCATATCGAACTAACTATGTAACAAACTGCTGCTCTTTTGACAATGTTTAGTTGTTGGTAATTTGATAAAGAAATTAATATAAACATGTTTTTGCCATGGAACTAACCTCACAGACAGCGTTCATTTCCAGTTAGTGTAAGAAACAGAGACACAAAGAGGAAAACGCCATATACGACGAGGATTTATGCGACGGTATGAACAAAAAATATAATTATGGTACATTTTAATCTCTCTAATAACTAATAATACATAACATTAACATGAATTACGTAATCAAATACATATATGAAACAACAACAATGTTTCAATTTTTTAAACGATTAAAGCGAACAATTTGACTTAAGCTGACCTCTTCTTCGTGAACTTTTTGCAGAAACAAACGATGTAAACGAATGACTCTTTCAAAAGTAATTCTGGAAAAGCCAATTTGTAACCATGTCCTTCCTTCAGTCAATCAAATACCATCTGGCATTTATCGAGGAATCCGAATGACCGCTTGCTCAAGACTTATACTTTCGAAATGATTTGTCTTGCAGCCAGTCAAAATGAGACTTATGTCGCTAATCTAGCGACTGAGATATCAAGCTCTGAAAATGAATATGGCCTTCCGATATCGTTGCGGACATCAAGAGCAAAATAATTTCTGTTCATAACAACACTGATTCCATGGGGAAATGGTCAGTAACTGTGGATAAATCTGAATTTTTGTGAGACTTATTAAATGAAATATATAATATGAAATCGTTCTTCAAGTCTGATTTTCTCAGAATATTTTTTTCATTGCAAGAGCTGACCCTCTGCCATTTCCAATAACTACTGTATATCTCGGGCCAGAGATGCTAGATCTCACTCTCTCTCTCTCTCTCTCTCTCTCTCTCTCTCTCTCTTTCTCTCTCTCACACACACACATACACACACACGCGCGCGTGCCCACACACACTCACTCACACTCACACATACACACACGCACACACACGCACACACGCACTCACACATACNCACACACACACACACACACACACACACACACACACACACACACACACACACACACACACACCTCCCTCTAATGAAACTATATACATTAATTGTTGATGTCACACCAACAACTTGTTTTAGCTGAAGAGCGACTTAATACTCATTTTGACAGGCTGGAAGACATTTTAGGCTAATGAGGATAGCATAGGCTGATTTAGAAAGGGGATTCCACAGAGGAATATGAACTACGCCTATACGATACTCGGGTCCGCGTCTCGTCTGATGAGTCGCTCTTTGACCAGCCCGAAGCTTCCATCTGGTACCTCTCCGACTCCAGACGAGCGGTAGTGGCTTTGATTCTGAAGAGGATTCTGATGTGGTCCAGGAAGAGGGAGAGGTTCCACAGCATCATCATCAGACAGATGACCACCTCGGCGGCGAAGAGCACCACGAGCAGATCAACACTCTCCTTCTGCTTCAGGTTGTCCGTGTTGACATCTAGTAGAGACACAGAGATGTTTGCTTTGAGGTTAGGTTTTACAGCTCGCCAGCACGAGTACACATGTATTGCCTATATCGCGCCTTTCTGGTTGTAAGACGTAATCATTGGGTAGCATTTTCTCTCTAATTTTGAGCAGACAGAGGGCGCAAGGCCTGTTTTTCTGGGATTTTAAAAATGTTCATTTTTTTTTTTTTTAAAGAGCGCAAAATGCACACCAGACCTGTCTGGTTTTCGTCCTTATCCGAGAAGACTTGGCGTCGGCAGAATTTTTCTACCAATTTTGTCTAGACAGCGGCCGCTAGGATCACGTTTTGGAGAGTCTAAATATGTCCAAGGATTTTTTTAACAAGTGAAGGTTTGCATGAAAAACGAATTTGAATTTTTAGCTTATTTTGCATGCTTCATGTAGCAGTAGAGATGTATACATGCATATTTTCACTCCATAGAATGACATTTGATCTACATTAATTCAGAAGTAAACCTCGCCTTTCACAAAAAAAAAAAAATGGCTTGCATCTGGACTGTTTTGCCACAATCTCCGGATGGTTTGTAATGATAGCCTTTTAAATGCAAGACCTGTTTGGCTTTTGCCCTTTATCCGAGAGGACCAGACGACAGCTGCGGCTTTATACCTTAAAAGCCGTAGTGAGGCTTCCCTATAGAATTACTACAGTGACTGAC
>JAWQUT010000064.1:271146-310085 GCA_033807755.1 Ellobium chinense | reverse complement strand
CCTCAGTCTCACCTTCCCACCCCCAAAGTCTCTCAGATATCGTTGCCTGGGGCGACTGGTGAAAAGGTCAGGAAACTGCGTCGCCGCTCTTGTCTGTCCCTATTTATTTCAATGCTGATAATTGCAGTGATGAAGACAGTGGTGCAACAGTTGTACTCTTGTCTTCATTACAGCCTTAAGGATGAATCGCTTCAAATTACCTCGAAAGTTCTGAGTTCGTAAAACATTGTAAATTTATCTGTACAGCTTCACTTTTTCATTCATCGCCATACGTCAGCAATCACATTCTTACAAATTATTGTTCATGCCTTAAGTAGCAAGCCAGCCTTTTATCCAGTTTTCCGTGTGTACGAAATACATAACATATAAACTCATGAGAAATAATTCTGTATTAGCCAGTGAACGTGAATATTACAAGCCTGCATCACTCTGTCAGGTTCCTTAGCATTCTGTGCAATCCTTGTGATTCCATCGTGGAGTTGTATTCAGAATAAAGCCAGAAGTAATCGACGTAGTGGCCCATGAAAATTAATGTTTTCGGCGCCTCGGAGTGACCTCAGCCAATCATATCTCACGATCTTTATCAAGGGTACGCAATTAGCTCCCACTCCGTAACCCGATCGGGGAAGTGGGCGGAGCTTAGACATTAGAAATCTGGAATTTTTAGGAGTTATTTCGAAATAAAGAGCTTGGCAACAAAGGCGGTCACTATGTGCGGTTCCAAATTCAGTAATAGTACTTTTCGTCACTGGTTTTGTGTCGGACGTGGATGTGGCAAAAATCAGTGGTGGTATGTATGCTAATAAATGAGGCAAGACATAATTATAGCAACCATCACTCGCAAGTCAGCGCATTCTGTATAGCTTTTCTCAGTCGCAGCTATCTTTGCTAACTCAGAGACTCACACTTCCACTGCTTAAAATCTCGGGGGACTTTCCCACGCCCACAGAATAAAAGGACCGCCCTTTTTATATCCTGCAATTTTAGTTTACTTGCCAGGACCAAACACACTTAGCGTACTTGAGTTTGATTCCATTGCGGAAGTTCTGCTTTTACTACCTGGTTTATTTATGGACTGATGATGAGATGATGATGATGATGATGATGATGAGACGGCAGCTATGATAACCAGTGATGACGATGATGACGATGATGATGATGATGATGGTCAAGGTACCCAGATTGTTAGGTTGACGCTAGGAATTCCGAATTCGTACAAGTATGAGACCTCACATGATATGATGATAGACCCAGTCACAGACATAAACGCCTCTACCTTGAACTGCACATTCGGAGACGGTGGCTCTGGGAATAAAATATCAGAAGAAAATGACATAAAGAAAACTTCATTCATAACTGAATATACATTATAAAATTTGACCGGATATAGCACGCTGTTTTCTATGGCTGCAAATCGTGAAAAATGTCAATAAGAGTATTTCGATATGCACTGGCCAAGATAATCTTTTGTTACCTTGTAGATTACCAAAGTATTTCCATAAACCTCTCCACCTTATATAATGCACGTGCACGTTTAAACCCTTTGTTACAAACAACTCTCAGACATACCAACATGTCCCACAAGTAGCGTCCAAATGCTCATAATTCAGACCAATGATTCATATTTGCTATAATAAATTTGTTTCACGTATAAGCTAAAAATCTCCAAGTAGTTTGGGGACATCAGTATTTGCAAAACATGACGTGGCGATGAAATTAATAATTTCGTCTTACTCCCCTTGATATAGGTGGAACTCCTATCCCTTATTTTCCTAGTGGTAAAAATTTAGTCGAAACGGTCGACCAAAAAGTCAGATGTGGCGAGAATATGTTGTCGACGGTTAAGGCGATTTTTTTTTTTCAAATGTGAAGTAGCAACCAAGTTTTCAGAACGTGATGCACATTACATTCATAGATTGCAGGACTGTACGTATATATTGTATATATTTGATGGTGGTGGTAGTGGTGTTCAAAGTTCAAGTGTACGTTTCAGTTATAGTATAGCTGACAACACGAGATTAATGAAGTGTGTCTATTGTTACTAAGACAAGCCTTTGTCGAGGTCCGGCAGTCAATAAACTCTATGATAACCACAGCCCGGCCAGCATACAATAACATGACTTGCATTATATTATATTATATTATATTATATTATATTATATTATATTATATTATATTATATTATATTATATTATATTATATTCTATTCTATTCTATTCTATTATATTATATTATATTTTTACTAAGAGACAAATGCACAAGCACAGTAATTGGAATCTGTTTTTGCTAACCAGATCTGAGCCACGAAAAAAAAAAATTAAAAAAGGAAAACACAGTAGAGACATTAACAATACTCGCACATTTCATAGATTCTTACCTGTTATAGACAGAGTGACCACATCCTCCACATAACTTGGGAGTACTTCCTCTGGGTGTTGGATGGGCGCCGGCGTCGTTGGTGTGGTTGTCGTTGTTGTTGTCGTGGTGGTGGTGGTGGTAGTAGTAGTAGTAGTAGTAGTAGTTGTTGTTGTAGTTGTTGTTGTCGTTGTCGGTTTTTTCGTCGTTGTTGTAGTAGTAGTAGTAGCTTTGGTCGGTGGCATTACTGGGCCGGGTGGTCTTGCTGGCGTTGTTGGGTTTGGGTTGCCTTGTACTCCTTGCACTCCAGCTGCCACTGTTGAGGATATAGATTTATAACAATGAGGAGAACTCTGAACGTCGTCTAACAAAAGGGTGTATCTTTGCCAGCTCTGTTTTTGAGTTATTTGAGTGATTAACTGTGGAATGTAGCTCTTTGCTTCAACAAAATTCTTATCTAATTTCCATCGCCATATCAAGATTAGTCTTAGTCTTGCAAAAATATTTTTTGAAGAAATGTGTATTGACATGATTATAGAACACAAATATACCAAAAAGTGATTTTCGTGGGAAAACCAACATAAGCCTTTTGGTGAGGAATGGTTTGGAGTACATGCACTGCCCTTTTTCGATAGGTTGTATTTGTAATGGGCACGACAAGTTGCGCAATTTCGCACTTCTTGCGCATTTATGTTTCCAGGCAAAATTGCACCCAAAGTGCTGAATGGTGCATGTTTCTCCCTTAACAGCGGTGAATCTGATTATCTTGAGACAAATGTCATTTGCATTTGCAATAGCACCCTGTACCAAATGTTTGACCCATAGACTGCAAATGCCTCTGCTTCATGACGTTTGGGATCAGGTCTCATGTAAGGGGTCATGATTATAATTCATGCATAACTACACGACAAACAACGCCACATCTTTGAAAGTGAAAATCAGGAAATGCCACAGGGTACAATCATCATTATCATCATCATCGTTAACAACTACAAGAAGAAGAGGAAGAAGAAGAAGAAGAAGAAGAAGAAGAAGAAAAAGAAGAAGAAGAAGAGAAAGAAGAAGAAGAAGAAGAAGAAGAAGAAGAACGACAACAACAACAACAACAAAACAACAGCAGCAACAACAACAACAACAATGTGAGCACAACCCTTGTAGCTCGACGTTTGACAGCATCAAGAACGATCTATGTAAAAAAAAATATTAAAACCTCAAATTTGTAACATTGGAAATACCGCGCGCAAAAAAACAACAACAACAACAACAAACAAACCAAATGTAATACAGTGGAGAATTCACAAAAGACATGTCGTTATTTGTAGTTGTGCCTTTCGTGTGTTTGGCGAGTAACTGATCACGGATCGGATATCAAAATTTAAAGAAAGCAACAATAATTAACAGCAAACACTTTCACACTCCCCATCATGTGACTCTTGAACGTCATAGAACTGCTTTCAGCAATGGCACTGAAGGGTAAAATGCCAAACAACATCATTAATTTTTGCGTGACTATGGTCAAAGTTTTGGAACGGGAAAGCGTCATTGCTCTTAGTAAGCGGGTTAATTTCTTCATCTAATCGTTAGATCTATTGCTGCAAAGTACACATATTTGTTAATTGGCAAATAAGTTGCCCAAGGTTTCATTCAAGGAGGAGAAGGAGTACATACTATAGTGACTGCCAAAATGGGTGGTCAACGTTTTTTCTTTTTAAATTTCTACCACAGTCTAGTGAACGCATCTTAATCATATTTAGCATGAGCCGCTCCGAATTGATTTGTCTTTGACTGAGCATGAATTTCGTATGTCCCACCCCAACCGTTTCGGATTTCTTGAAGAGATTTCTGTGTATAGCCATGTGCCAGAAAAACAGAATGTCTACAGTAAGTGATGTGTAACGCCGCTCTTGTCGCAATAAAGCAATTCAGTTAAATTCAACAGTCAAAGAAAATGTTTACTTTGTACGTTGATATGAGGTAACTTTTCCGTCCAGCCACACTGGAATATACTGTATAGCACAATTCGTAAATCCCATTAGACCCAGCCACAGTATACATTGTATAATATAAAAACTACGCATAACTTCCACAATATTTGTTGTGATCGAAAGGTCCCAAGTTTCAAGTCAACCCTGACCGGAGACAGGGTGTTTTACTTAGATCTACATTTTCTCACTACAACAAACTGCAAAATGGTAAATTTCCACAAGAAGCGCTTTTCGCTCACTGCTCATAAAATGGTCAACACTTTCTTCAGTTTTTGCGTGTAAGGACGTTGCTCTTATGAGGGGTAGAGGTTTCACGTCACGCAGAGTAAATAATCTATTTTTACGTGACAGCGTGCTTCCGAACTCCCATAAAGACTCGTTAAAGCCAATCGGTAACTGTAGGTGGTAGGTATAATATTCCTAGGTTAAGACAAACTGATTCAGAGCGGTAAGTTACATATAGCTGCGGTGCATTTTCTATGAAGCGATTTAAGTCAGAAAGGCGCTGACCAAACATTCTGGCACTCACTATAGTATTTTTAAAAGAAAAGAACAGAAACAAAAAAACCAAAAAACAAAACAGAAGATGAACAAAAATGATGTATGATTTCGCAAGAAGAATGAAAGCAAGGTTACTCACGAAGGGCTATTGCTCTTCTCCTCTGAATTGGGGACGAATATAAAGAAATAATATCGTAATGGAGGTCAAGGGTCACTTTAGTATTACGGCACATAATTTATGCATTGCATTACTACATCATTAATTTACACCAATCAAAAGGTAGACTGTGTTTTCACTATTATTTCCAAACGGTCGCATCAACCCTAGTCCTTATCCATATATTTCTTGCTTTAAAGTGAAGCAGCGTGGCCGATGGTTGCGGTGTTGGACCCGAGATCTAAAAGTCGTGTGTTCGATTCCCGACCACGGTCATGTTGCAGGTGCCTTGGGAGAGCATTTCATTCACGTTTTTCTCAGTCCATCCGTCTGTAAAAGGGGTACCAGGGTATAGGCAGTGAAAGATATTGTCAGAAGGCAAGCTATCAGTGAGAGTTTACGGTAGTGACACTGTATATTCCCCAGGGAGTTGAGAAAATTCTAGAATGACCTGTCCTGCTGGGGTAATAATGGTGTGAAGTCGCGTGAGCAGGCATCACTCTGGATAGGAGACTTATAAACCGCATTATGATGATGATGATGATGATGATGATGATGATGATGATGATGATAATGATGGTGATAATGATGTCTATTCGACAGATTCAGACTCCTCCGTTTTCTTTAAAGCTGCGCAATCCGATCGTTACTCCCCGCCTGCTATAAATAGCCGTGGACTCGGCCTCAGTTCGGGCGGATTTCTTTCATATTTCAAATGCCAGACACGTTTATATCAGTTTTCTTCCCCATAATGTTCGGATGGAACAGCAAAAAAAGTTTCTCTGCGGGATAAACTGTTTTACTCATGAAATTCAGAGAGACTGGCGCTACAGCAACGTGAACGCTGCGATCCACTTCAAATCACTTACGTGTCCCACTATGCCTCTTCTCTCCTTTTATACTGTCCTATTTTCCAAACCCCCCCAAAAATGTAGAAGCTTAGGTTGTTTGGAATGGGTACAGTCGACTCCGCTTGATAGCAGTCCTTTAAATCTCAAAATTTGCCAGAACGGATAATATTGGAGACATACATTTCTGCAATTTAGAAATGTACATTTCTCTAAATAATAAAAAAAAATCCTTTTAACTGAATATTTACTCTGCTCTCTAGAAGTTATGACCAGGAGAACGCGACTGTTCTTGTGAAAACAAACGAGTTATCTCACCCGATTTTTTGGATATCTGAAAGAGATAAAAATATTTTAAAAGTTACTATAATATGAACCCGAATTGTTATTACATCTGAATACAGACCTCAACCCGTTTTTAGAAAAGAATTTTTCATGTTGAACGATTCACAGCGCAGAAGGTCAACTTTAGAAGAGAGACGCCAGAGCATAGGTCAGGATTATAAATTGAACTTAACAAACAGCACGGTGAAGAAGAGGAGACGGAGGAGGAGGAGGGGGCCAAGGAAGAAGAAGAAGAAGAAGAAGAAGAAGAAGAAGAAGAAGAAGAAGAAGAAGAAGAAGTAGTAGTAGTAGAGGAAGAACAAAAGAAGGAGGAGAAGGAGGTGGAGGAGGAATAGAAGAAAAAGATGAAGAAGAAGTGGCAGTTGTAATAGTAGAAGTAGTAGCAGTCGTAGAAGAAGAAGAAGAAAAAAGAGCAACAACAGAAGCAACAACAGTAACTTGAACAATACAACAACAGCAACAACAAAAACAACACCACCAACAACAAAAACCTGAAATAAACGGAACACAACAAAATTAACTGTAGCCTTAATTCAGCTGCAGTGAGGTAGGTCCAAAAAACATAAAACTACTAAAAGCGCACCACGTAAATGACCATGACTCCTTGCAGCAAAGCGATCCTTACTGACGTGACTTGAGATGCAGATTATCAGTGACAGATTGACAGAGAAAACTGCTTTCTTAGCAACAAGCCATATAGTATCTCTCTGCTCTACCACCACTGTTTGCGTATAGGTAATGTGCATCTTTGCTTACATGTGGACATATGACGCCACGTGATAAAGATTTACAATCACATTTTAAAAGTAAACTTTACGACATTGCTGTGCGCCTTTTTCTACTCCTCAGTTAATACTTGAGAGCTTGCGCATTAACGATGAGGCCACTTACCATCGTGAGAATTACATTCGTGCATTGGTGTTGAATGCATCCCTAGTAGCGTTGAACCACAGAGTTAATGTGATTTTTATGATGGTAACAGATCCAGTCGCAATTGATTTTGCGGCCTTCAGATTTCACACACTGATAATGATCTCTCTGGGACGCCGTCGCATAAAGTGTACCAAACAAACCAAACGTTAAGGATATAACACAATAGCTAATGTGGTCATTAAGTTCGGATTTCCAACGGCTTCTGAGGTCAACTTGTTAATGGCTCTCCTGGCGTTCATTTGCAGTGCGATTAGGTATGAGCTCGGCTCTAAATGACATATCATTGTTCTCTGTCGCTGTTACTTAAGAGCTTGCACTTTAACAATGGCATCTTTAAACTTTATAAAAATTTCATTAGTATATATAATTGGTGCTGAATGCAGTAGCGTTCAACAAGCTGGGTACATGTAATTCTTCGATTGTACGAGATCCCATCGTTAATGCGCAAGCTCTCAGCTTTCTGAAAAAAAAACTATTGCTAAGATCGGTATCTACTGCTGCGGACTCTTGCTGGTAATCCCATATGTAGAATGGGGATTTAATCTAGTGTCATTCATTTCCCCCCCAAAAAAAACAAAACCATTGAAAGCACATAATCGTTTTGCGGCTACGGTTCATGTTACAACTCAGAACTTACTTGTTGGTGTCAAAGTGCATCTGTATCTTGATCTTTGTGTTGTATAGGTTTGTCAGGCGTTTGATGCGCAACAGTGGAAAGTCACTGACGCCAACTACAACTTCAGTGTTGCTGTTACCGTCTGGGTCGTAGTAGGACTTCTGGCCAGTGGCTTTCTGTATAATGGATTGACTGATCAACTGATTAATTGATTGATTGATTGATTGAGAATTGACTGATCAACTGATTAATTGATTGATTGATTTATGTATTGATTGATTTGTAAATGATTGATTGATTGATTAATTGATTGATTGATTGAATGAATGATTAATGGATTGATAATTGAGAGCTCGGGCATTAATAACGATCACTTACCATAGAAAATAAAATTATTTGTGTATTGGTGTTGGATGCACCCTTAAAAGCCTTCAACATGCAGAGCTATTGTAATTCTTATGGTGGTGAGAGATGCCATCGTTAATGCACAAGCTCTCAAATTGACTTATGGTGCGTCATACGTAGTCAAGAGATTGAGGAGTGAATGGGTATGAAGATGGAATGTTTAGTTGGATAGCTATTTTGCTGAGTTGTTTAGGTGAAGTTGGTGGATGTGTGGGCTGGTAGGTTAACTGGCTGGGTTAGGTGGTGCTAATGTGGTTTGTTTTTTTTCTTGTTACTGCAGAGACATAGATCTATATCATAACAATTTTGTTGAAAATCCCATCAGTTAAAAAGTTGGTACTGTGTTATCAGTCCAGTAAAAAAAAATGTGCTTTTTACATTTGTGCAGATCAGGAGATTAAAAAAAAAAAAAGGTCGAATTTGGGATAAAACACAATTTATCAAAAGCAGACAACATAAGCTGTGACATCCCAGCCTTACTAATTAGTTCTGTTTAACTATCAGGACGGTAGCTGTTCTCTAAAATTTGTAAACCAAGAATACTTCTCATCACGACACAATTATAGGTATAGTCTCTAGTTCAAAGTCACGATCAAGTTTATTAAGTTCAAGTTTATCAAGTTTATTTGTAAATAAGCCCAGACCATTTCTGGTATAAAGGCATACAACTGTTTTTAACAAATGACGGGACAGATGACAAAGTAATAATTAAGAAGCACACTGATAAAGCATATATAATGTCCACTTAGTATCCTCATTCATATTTATCTAGTATTTTCTTAGTGTATATGGCCAGTGACTTAATACATTGTACACCATCGTTTGAAAACAATGCTTAAAATTAAGATCTCAGTTTATGCTTTACACATATAGAGATTCTTTAATGAGTATTTGTTTGATATCGAATTTATGAAATGAGTTGTATATTCATCGTATTTGCGAGCCTCTGGCGAGCGAATACGATAAATGAATAAGGAATTTCATAAATCTGATTTCAAACAAACACGAGTTCCAGATCCTCTATGTCATATAAACTCTAACTAATGAAAAAGTTGAACTTTTAATTGTGAAAAAGACCCTGAAGTGGCCCTCACCCTGTTTAAGACACACCAATTCCAACTGAACCGAATGAGCCATACAGTTACGCAGTACAAAGTAGATCCAAACAGCTGGCAATCATCGATGAAAGTTTAGACCACAAAAACAATGTGACATTTTAAACACTTTTAATTCAAATGTTTAACTGAACTGAAACTGAAACATGAAGAGAACGATGACAAGCGATAAGAAAAACAAGACTGAATTAATTGTTTTTAAAAGTCTAGACAGAGGGAAATCCCACGGCAGGGAAAATAGTTACAAAAGAAACGACTTCACATAATTCATACGCTAGAGGTTTCCATGGCTTCCAATCAAAGTATTCGTAAGCGAGTCAAGGGTCATATTAAAAATTTAGGTAACATGTGGCATACCAAAAAGTATTACACACTTTTATGTCATCGGAAATAGGCACTGCTTATTTGGTAAAAGGGACAATATAACGGGACTCTTCCACGGGCCTATGCTGATGGTTAGTGGCAAGGTTCTAATACCGGAAGTCCGGCAACTTTCCGTTAATAAAGTCGAGAAGCTGACACACCTCCGAATTTATGCAAGCTGATTGGCTGAAGAGATGGCGTGCCTCGCGAATGCAACCTCCTGTTGCAACCCCTCCTAAGAGAAGAAAAGACCACTTATGCAAGACATCATTCTAACCACTTACAGAACTGTTGGCGTCAAAGAAATAGTATGATCCTAGTGAAATATACTGCAATGTGTCCTTATCCCTTCTGAACCATTGGACTTTTGATGGAACAAAAAATTCCTGTGGAGAGATATAAAACTGTGAGACTTTAATGGGCCTTATGCGTCATTGTCGAGTGTTCCTCACGTGACAAGTGAAGAAATTAAAAATCTATGCGTCTTGTGTATGAGTAGTGGTTGTTGTGTCAAGCAAAGGGATCAGCAACAAAAATGTGCACATGAAAGGAATTAGAGTGAGCACGAAATTGCACATTTTGGCAGCGTGCAGCGAGATTCTTGCAAATATATGTGCGGGTGCATGGGAAAACCCTTTACATCTTTCCAGATAGGAAAATAGAGTTATTGATATTGATTAATTTCCATTAATTTCTGAACATTTTGCACTTTATTTAAGGTTAATAACTTTATTAGTTCCAAAGTTACGGACAGATTTCTTAACTTACTTTGCCATTTATAGATTTTGAGGAAATTGAGATTTAAGTCTTTAATCATGCCTTTGAGCGAAGGGTGCTTCATTAAAACACTAAAAACAACATTCAAATCTCGTTTTTATTACAAATTTACATGAAATGAAAGATACATGAATGAACTGATTCCACAGAAATCTCAATTTGGCCCAAGAGGTCGAAATTGGACTTTTCAAGGCCTAGCTTAAACTTACCCACTTCGAGATCCTGCGGGTTTTCCATGCGGCCACACATATACGAGTACTTTCGCACTTGTCAATTATGATAGAGATGTTAGCGAAAAAATCCTGGTGGTGCATAAGGACCATGTGAAAATTTTAGAATAAGTGTCTTCTTTTGTTTAAGGGGATCCACTACGCTTTCATTGTGGAGTATAGGGTATCACTGTGGTGCCTACCAACCGTTTCTGGCGCATTATTTACATGCAAAATTGCGTATTAAGATCCTAAACAATGTGGGCTTTTTGAAAAATCCGTTGTGGTTATCTCAAACTACAAATGTTATTTTGCCATCATATTTCACACATTATATTAAGACTTATTGAAATATGTGATTATAGAGGTAAGCAAGAAGAATGAGATGTGTTCAACTTCGGGAAAAGCTGCATCTTAAAGTGATGTAATGATAATTTAACCTAGAAACATAACACAATACAGAAACTGCCGTTTTACCGAAAAAGATCACAAACATTAACTTGGATCAAATTCATCTTTCGGCACCTCTCTATAGAAATTAACATTCTCTGTCTTTCTACTTAGGTCATTCTCCCAAAGCGCCATTAAATAGCAGACCACACGTCTCGTGCATTAATGCGTTAAACAAACACATTCAGACAGTCAGCTTTCTGCTAGCATTAAAATATGTATATCTATGTTCATCGTTGACAGTATAGACCTAGCTTGATTAAGGAAATATATCTGCACATTTAGGATCGCCCACTACTGTTTCCACGGTGTGTTTTCCTCCCTTCCCTCTTTTTTTGCGTCTCGCTAAAGTCTTATTTCTTTAAACTGTTTGAGGCCCAACCCGACTGATTTCCTCATTCATTGCCATTTTTAGCGACTATGTTCTAAACTAATGTGAACATGTTTATTGCGATCGCATCGCCTTTTTAAGCATCTTTGTAACGCAGCTCAGGATGGCCTCGAAGTCTTTTCCCTCAATCAGTTTCGCCTTTTTTTTTTTACGTCTTGTGTATTCTGATGCGAACGGTGTTTCATCGCAAAACGGCAAAGACGCATAGAACAGACATGTTTACACTCGCGTCTGCAGACAGAAGGTCAGCCGGCCTATTGCGCATGTGCGGAAAAAAGCAATCAGCTGTGTTTACATGATCTCGAGCGAGGCCATGTGAGTGTAGGTTACCGGTAGCCTAGACTAATTTACATCTCTAAATTATCAGGAAATTCGATTTCTAAGTGTGCAGTCTTGTTGCAGGGTCACTGTGTTAATCAAACTGATCCACAATCCCACATTTGTCGGTAATTGCTGAAGTTTAGACAATATTCACAGCTGACCCAACATTAAATTATTACGCGCTGTCTATCAAGTTATTCTTTCGATATTAATGTCTCATCCGGTTTCCAATGTAAACACAGTTGATTGCTGTTTCCGCACATGCGCATTAGGCCGGCTGACCTTCTGTCTACAGACGCAAGTCACGTTTAGGCGCAGTGAAGGAAGGCTGATGGATGATAAACGCAGTAATGCCCTGGCATTTAGTTAGAAGGTGGCTATTAGAGCGAGAGGGTATGGACACTGACACAGTGTTGGCTTTTAGAGCGAGAGGGTATGAACACTGACACAGTGTTTTCACTGACCCTGATCTCTGTCTTGCCTGGATTATAGACCCACGGAAACAGATAAGAGCCACCTGTGCAGTTTGAGATTTCTGCGTTGGGAGAGGTCGTGAACACTGGGGAAACAAACAGCACAGCAGTGAGCAGTTAAAAGACAAAGGACAACTTGGTCGTGAGACAGCTGTCAGGCCAGAGGAAACCGACCGACCAGCCCAGTCCATCCATCCATCCATCCATCCATCCATCCGTCCGTCCGTCCTTCCGTCCGTCCGTCCGTCCGTCCGTCCGACCGACCGACAGTGTTGCGCAATGAATACACCTGCAGTGTGAGACAAGTTTTTAGATCTCTTTGCCAGTGCAAAAACAACAACAACAACAACAACAACAACAACAACAAAACACTGCACAGACAAATACTTCAGTTTGAAGCAAAACAGTCAAAAATTTCCAACTGGTCATGATATCTAGGGGGGTNGGGGGGGGGGGGGGGAGATTTTTGAGCAACAAGAGGAAAGATACAAATTCCCTAGCAGAAGATCCTTGTACCCCTGAAGATGGACGTAAATAAGCCTACAGATGGACGAAAATGTTTTTCAGATATTTGAAAAAAAATATTTAGAATACAAACAGGACTAGTCCTATGCGGCGTGATTTTTGTGCATTGTGATATCAGCATAGCTCTAATCTCATCACTAGCCACCTGTGATACTTACTGATTACATCCATCTGCCGCTGATCTTCCCCGTCACCTATGGAACATCTGAATTGCTTGGTCTGAAGAAGACGGGAAAAGCTAAGTGGAAGCACAGGGATGTTAATGTCCGTGAGAAAATGAATGGTCCAACTTCATTTTGCTCACAAATAGATTCTCACAAGTTAAGGGGAGGCTTCGCAGTTGTCCAGGGGTTATGGTGCAGATTACATTTTAAGTGCATTGGAGCTTTTATCCAAAAATTAGAATAACAAAGTGCTGAATGGCGCATATTTCGCATTTTGGGTTGAGGATCTTGGGACAACTGTCATTCTGCCATGCCTTGATTTAGTAGACACCAGTGGCCGTATGTATAATCAATATGTTTATGAACGTAATGCGTTAACTACAGTGAACACTACCAATGTTTTGAGAGTGTCCCGTGGTTACCGCATTGCGTTAACTGGCGTAAGCATTATGCATACGGCCACAGATTTCAACTATGTGTCTTAAATACATTCATACATGATCCTGTGTAGGCTATTGTGGATTCTCTGTCCAGTGATATAAATTACTGTTTCCTACATCAGAGTATCTTGTTAGTCTAGTTTCTCGTAACTCTCCAGAGACGCCCCGAGTTAAAAGAGAAATCCGGTGTCAGATAACTGGTGCTAACCCAAATGACAGCTGTCCTGAGATCATCACCCTTAGGGAAGAAGAATGCACCCTTCAGCAATACGCACGTGTGCAATTTTACATAGAAACCTCAGTGTACTTGTGGTGGTGAGGTGCGCATTATGCTTTCTGCATATTATGTCCAATCTCGGGATCGGGCCGGTCCCCTTTTGGTCATTTAAGTGCAAATAAATACATGCCTGAGAGCTAGAAGGAGAGAGAGAGAGAGAGAGAGAGAGAGAGAGAGAGAGAGAGAGAGTGAGAGAAAACACGAATGTAGAAATGAATAGGTAAATAATTTAATCAATTAATTAACAAAAAGTGAACGGGATGAATGGCTCAATAAAGAGATAAAAGAATGAGTAAAATGCATGGTTGTTCGCTGCTATTATCCTGTCTGTCCATCTGCTTCCATACATGTCTGTATTTTATGTTTGTGTGTATCTGTGTGCATGTGTGCCTGTCCGTGTGACTGTTTATCTGTCTGTCTGGTCCTCACATTGAGATCATGCGTCACAAGTGGCACGTAAAAGTAAAATCGGTAATCCATGACCTTCTTATTGTTGCAGCCACATGAATCTTTCTGTAAGACCGCAGGAAAAGGCTGGTCGCAGTACGTCCAGTTTTTGACTTGGCACGTCTAGACAGCCCAGGGAAGGAATGAAGGAGTAAAGAAACAAACAATGTAGGCTATAATTCTTGTAAGAAAGAAACCGCAGTTTGGGACAGAATGAAATTTCCTCCTCCGACCCGACGAACCAATCCATCCATCCATCCATCCATCCATCCATTATTGTTGCGCTATAAATACACTTAGAATGTAAAGTGAGGCAATTCCACAGATCAAGTTTAACCATACATCATAATGCGACGGTATTACTATTTTGTTTCCTAAGTGGATCTATTACGACAGTGCGTGTGTTTATAGTAAACCGAACCAAACTTACGACTTGTAAGTAATGGACAGGCCATGGCTATAATTTTAAAATAATGTACTGAACATATGGTGCAGTTGAGACGGAATGGCTACACGGCGTTACAAGTCGAGATCTGACGGATATCGGGTTCAATTCCTGCCAAACTCATATTGTAAATTGTTAGGGAAAGTATTGTCATTCACATTTTCCTTAGCTCAAACGTTATTAAAGTGGTGCCTGGCAAATGGCAGTGAAAGATACTGCCAGAATGCCAGTGATTAGTGTATGTGAGTGATAACGATGGCGATATATGCTCTCCAGGGATATGAGAATGTCTTTGAGTGATCTGGCTTGCAGTGTAAATAATGATAATAGTAATGTGAAGTCGTGAAGTGGGGTTGGGCAAAATATTAGCATGGCCATGTGAAAGACTACGTCTGTCCTTAAAATGTACATGCCCCTAGTGAGCGAAGACTAGGGCTATACGTCATGGCTTTATTAAGAGCCCTTTAGGTTAATAGGGAGTTGGTGGGAGGTAGGGGTTGAAAAGAATGAAGTCCTCATTATTATTGGTATTGTTATTATCAGCATTCTTCTTCTGTTTTTGTTTTAACGGCCAAAATGTAAAAGGCTATAATGCGTATTTTGCTCCGTTACCAAATAAAGTTTAATCAATCAATCAATCAATCAATCAATCAATCAATCAATCAATCAATCAATCAATCAGTCCTCTTCTTTTTCTTCTTCTTCTTCAATGCTCATGTGAAATGAGAGGTGACGGGTGTAAACTTACATTTTCCTCGTCCTGGAGAATGACCGGTTCTGAGTAAATCTGCGGGATATCGACACTGCTCAGCCTGAAAAGAGACAGACAGTGGTCGTGGTTACTGACATATCCAGATACTCTTTTTAATCAATCCAATGGACCAGTCTCAATCCTTTCCCACTTATTGTAGCCGTGGATGGCTCCCCACCCCCTCCTCCCCATCATTTCTTATTTACTATCGACGAGCATTCCCCATACACGCCCAGTACACGCTCTTTTCGTTTTCGCTTCCTGCAGACTTCACAGGATGTTATGATTAAATAATGACCTAAAAAACCCAAAGCACAGAAAAACACTGTTTACACCAGTGTTTGTCTGATGGAAATCGATTTATAAGCAGATCTTTTGTGCGAATTCAAAAGGTATTATGTCCCTTTTGCTAAGATCTTTTGTACATTGTGTTGTCTATCTTTATATGTGAAGCGGATAGATTGGTTAACCCCAAATTTTGCAAGTTGTCTATATTTTATTATTACCAACGCAGTCTATATCGGTATATCACAATCCTTTTACTCCTACCCTCTGCCTTATAGCAAATATTTTTAAACGGAATTCAGAAATATCTGCTCCCTCTTCAATCTGCTGTACAGTAGGACCTCACGAAATATAATTTTCATGGATCGGCTCAGAACATTGAACTCGTGCGAGTTGGCATGCAGGGAAAATTGAATAAAGATTTGCAGAGCATGCGACCGGTGTTATCGAGGGGTAAAGAGTATGTGAGTCCAGATGTCGTTGTATTATACTATATTATGATTTTACTGTTTTCCAAGATGAGCTAGTTCAACAAGGAATGAAGTGACCGCGAAAGGCAAGTGCATATATATATGAGCCAGAACCACACGGAAAGACCAGAGCGGAAGCGATGGTCATATATGATGTTAACGTCACTCACGCCGACCATTGCGAATGATTCATCTGTCTCGCCACTTTTAAGGCACGCTGCACAAGATCCAAAATAAAAAAAAAATGGCGTGCAAGTAGAAGAGTAGATCTAACAGCCACAGTCTAGACAATAATCATGGACAGGAAAATTCTATTTAGTGATTTACAGTTATGACTGCAAAAGCTCAACTGTTATCATACTGAGTCGCCCTACAACTCTGAATCAGACAGGGACGTAACGCAATGGTGGTCAAGTAGTTGAAGGAGTAAACGATAAGTTAATAGATCTACAGTTATTTTGCAGATCGTTAATTTTGTTGTTGTTGTTGTTGTTCTTGTTGCTGTGATGATATTTCATTGTTACCATGCATTCCTTGTTTAGATGGTAAAGCAAAGTTTTGCTGTATAATATTGTGATTCTCTGCTTCATGCATGTCACCGTGCCTCCCTTAGTGTAAATGTAGAATGACCCTAACCTGTGTGAAGTCTTGCCTACCTGGTTTTGACATCCCCTACCCCCCNNNCCCCCCCCCATCCACGAGCTACGCTCCTGGAATCAAACAAACACACACAATACTCACCTGACAGTGCATCTGACGAAGTAGTGGAAACCGTGTATAGGAAACAGTCTGTCTAATGTCGCCACTGGCCTACACTCACTCGCTGAAGAAATTAAGCAGATGGGCAACAATCGCTTCATAAAGAAAGACAGTCAGTTCAAGATAGTGGTGAACAAACAACAGCAGCAGCAGCAGCAGCAGCAGCAGCAGCAGCAGCAGCAGCAGCAGCAGCAGCAACAAAATAACATCTGTCGGGCATGACAGGGTTTGATATCGGTACCTCAGTTGACCATCGTCATTACGGCCCCTTTGTGAAAGGCTTCAAGGTCAGAGTACATGACCAGTGGAAGAGCCTCCCCAAACAATACAATGAAGAGTGCCATCAGGGACACCGCGCAAGCATATGCAGTAAATGCTAAATTTTCTAATGAATGATGAACGGGTCTATGACCTCAAACAGTTCAAAGGTACAAGTTCACGTATATATGGACATAAACTGTATTGAGAGGAAATCTCAAAAGCACTTCACACCTTAAATACATTAAATAAAAACACCAATATTTTTTTTACTAACTATGGCAAAATTACATTATTTCTGATGACCAAACACACATAAACCTTTGCCTAAAGACTACTTTTAAGATGACGAATTGGAGAGAAGCACTCAAAGAGGACGCCATTTTTTTTTTTTGGTCGGAGTAGTCGCTTAAAAACATGGACACGGAAAATTTAAAAAACCCATGAAAGCGAAAAAAGCACTGATGCTCATATCATGTCTCGATGGGTATTAAGGTTAGATTCGTCTCGACTGATACGCTTTTTGCGATAGACTTTAGGATTAGGGTTAAGGGTACGATCAGGCTTACAGGTAGGGGTAGGATTGTATTTGAATTAGTAGGCATGAATTGCAGATCCTAATTTTTAACAACTGTAACGCCAGAGTGCATAGTAACTAATGGAAATTTTGCATGTTGGAAAAGACGTCATTGGAAGACCTTACTAGTCTAGTCTAGTCTAATACTTGGGATCGTCATCTCAGTGGTTCGCCGCTGAATTACGACGCAAATGGACGCTGTTATTTCCGGCACACCCCCACGGATATTTTCTTGTGAGGGGTGTGAAGCTCATTCAGAAATGTTTCCTGAATTTTCCGCGCTCATTTCTTTAAAATAAACTAGTCTATGCAGAGGACAATCTAGCACTCTCATTCCCATTTCGAGGCAAGAGGATAGACTAGTCTAGTCATACAGAGTTTCTTTGCCGATTTGGAGATGAACGCGTATCGAAACGGAACTGTGTTTGAATCTATTGATCAAGCCTACTTACGCTGGCGCATATATATCAACGCTGCAACGCTGAAGTAGAACACTTCATCTGCTATTTGCCTCATCATCGTTTGACAGCTACAAGTGAATTGTGGTTGTGTATCTGCTAAACTATACTGTTAAATAGCACAGGCTACTTGACTAACGGAACTTTCCCGGTCACGTTCAAAGTCAATGACTGTCGGTGCAAACAATAAAAAATTACTTATTCAGAGCGGGAATTCCCTATTCTTGTTGTCGCCCTCCATTCAGACCATGTGCAATACACTTGTAAAAGCATAGGTTTTTATACTAAACAACAATAAAAGAAAAAGCGCGGGGTTTCGTGTGTTTGGTCCTCGTGGGTAAAACTGCATGAAACGAAAGGGATGGTCTATTATTTTATTCTGTGGAGGGTCTCTTGGAGATTTTATGCAACGGAAGTATGAGGTCTTAAGGAAGCAAAGATGATTACAATTGATGTGGAAGAGCTAGAGACGAATGCTTTGACTTGCGATTGATCTTCTCTATACTTATATCTTGCCTCGTTTACTAGCATACGTATCACCTTTGATTCTGCTAAATTCTCCACCTTAATAAAAAGTTCCACTTCGAAATTTGAAATTGTAGATGGTAGACGCCATTATTGCCTAGCTCTTACTGCCGGTGTAATTCACAAAATTTCGAATTTTCTAAGTTGTGTCTAGGCTCTGACAGTGTTTCCTGGAAGCGGCTGCTTTCTCTCAGAAATGAAACAGTCGATCCACTGGCAGGGACAGCACCGGTTCTAAACAAAGATAATTATAATGTCAAGGAGGACTGAAACAAAAGAAAGAGGTTTCCCAGCATTGTTAAGAGAATGGAGGAAATAGGCACTGAGAGAAGATGGAGAGGTGGAGGAGATCCGTTAGACGAATAACGAATCAACAAGGAGAAGGTCGATCTACATTCAGTCGATGGGACTCTTTGACGGATTATTTGAAGGAGGGGCGAGGGCTGAGTAGGTTTGAAGATGTTTGTTCGCACTGAAAACTAAACAGGAACAAAACTAAGAACAACAGCAGCAGCAGCAGCAGCAGCAGCAGCAGCAGCAGCAGCAGCAGCAGCAGCAACAACAACAACAACAATTGCTTGCCAATCAGAAGAGCGGTCTGAATTTCGCAGAACCAGTAAATTATTACACTGGCTACTTCTAAAGGCTAGAGTCGAGTATAAAATAGCCACATTCTGTTTTCGATCTAAGGCATCAAGTGTACCAACATACTTGGTAGAGGTGCTTGTATACCATCCAGAAATTTAAGATCCAGGGATTTGAAACAGTTATCCATTCCTCGATCCAGTTTAAAAAAGGGCTTTTTTTTTTTCTATTTCGGGCCTTTGATTTGGAACTTATTGCTAGCAAAGATTCGAAATGCAACCAACCTTGATTCATTTAAACATCACTTAACAATATATCTGTTCATAAAGTATCCGTCAAAGTCTATACTTCATCTCATACTCAGAATGTTTGTCAGTTTTCCTCTTATAATAAAGTTTTTGCACGCATGCCTATAATGTACAGTGCGTGTGTGGGGGTTCTCACGTGTGTGCGAGTTTGTAATATGATGTGTGTGTCTGATGAGTTTATGTATTGTAAAGTGCTTCGAGCTTTCCGGGGATGAGGTGCTATAAAAGAAGCCTTATAATTATTATTATTATTACTCTTAAACTCGCTGAGGAACCCGACCCCGCCGGGAAAGGAGGGGGAGGAAGGGATACCAATAAATACTGAACAATTTTTAAAAAAAAAAATGTTTTGTGTCTTTCCACATTCTCCACATTCCCACCACGCCTCTGCCCCCAAATCTAACAAGAGCGCTGAAGTTCCCCTCCGAAGAATACTTCCATGTACACAAATTTCGATGACGTCATCCGCTAGCGAAATTTTGTTTCGTTTCCGAACCAGGACTAGAGTCTACCAATAGCCGTAGAGGGACCGGAATTTTTTTTATAAAATATTTTTTTCCAAATTCAGCAAGTCCGTCATGATGACCGATGCAGCTTTTTGTATCCTCATGCCCAATATGAAATCTGTAGCAACGGCACTTTGTCCGGAAAAGTGACACTAGTGTTTCCAAGTTGCCAAATAGGCCTATGGACCATTTTAGGCTATCGTTCCGGTGGCTTTCCAGGTTCTAATTTTTTACTTTATCTAGGGCAAAATGTCGGCTTCCTTCATGATGTTTACTTTGCACCATTTCGCACGAATGCACTGGATGCTTTACATTGACCCTTGAATGTGCTAGTGCGCTCCCAGTGTTTCAACAAGAACAATATCTGTCTGAATTCATGAACCTAAAGTTATGTTCCTTCTGATCGTCAATTCTTTTACTTTCTAGACGACAGCATCTTATTTGATTTCCGTAGCGCGGAAGTCCTGTGCCACCATGTTGTCCAAACTTTCGGAAATCACATGGCCGTTTAGTTTCTTATTCTGAAGTGGTCTTTGTAATAGATAAGCCAACATTTGAATGATACTCCGTTTCACATGACGGGACTGAAAATAGTTAATTAATGAGAGACCAGAAAATCTAGTCGTTCACACATGGCCTCAGTGGACTGCTAGGGGGGTAGGAGGGGTCAGCCATCTTTCTCGACTTTTCGTTTGCAACTAGAGAGGTTTTTTTTTTTCATATTTTACATTGTGATTCGGTCCGTCTCTCTCTTTGGTCTGTCTTCAACTGCCCGTTTGGCTGTTTGCCAATTTTGTACTTCAACTGCCCGGTTGGCTGTTTGCCAATTTTGTCTTTTCCTTCAGTCTAATCCCGCCAGGAATCCGACAGCTGAGCCCCTGAGCACGACATTTGAGCACCAAGGACAAGACAACTGAGCATTTATGGTAAGGCAACTGAGCACTACCGTCAAGACAACTGAGCACCAACATTTTGTTAATTTCTGGTATATATGTCTCACTAACAGTTAGTAGTTGTTGCTATTGCTGTTGCTGCTGTTATTGTTGTTGTGTTCGTTCTTACTGAGCTTATTATATAAATCTTTCAGTTAACTCCCCGCTCTTGAAGATCTATTTTTGTAAAACACTTTGGTACAAAGAACAGACACACACACACACACACACACACACACACACACAAACACACACACACACACACACACACACACACACATACACACACAAACACACACACACATTCACTCACTCACACACACACACATATATATACACAAATAAACACACACACATACATACACGGTGAACAAACATATTACACCTGGACGTTGCGTGAATAAACATAATACGCTTGCACGTATAATACTTAATAGTAGCAACCAGTTACCAATTCCAAGTCAGCATTTCACATGAGAAGGTTTACAGCATTGTTTCCAAACTAGTGCTCAGTTGCTGTATAAATTAAAGGCTCAGTTGTCCAACCAGGGCTCAGTAGTCTTGCGACCAACCCCGCCTCTCCCCACTTCCCATTAAAACTTCAGCTTTTGTATCACTTCCTAGCTCTTTCATTCATAAAGCTAGTCACGCTGAAAATGGTCGTATTATAACAAACGTATGAAATTTATTTTAAAAAAAATAGCACAAACATCAGAACATTCAATACCAAGCCTTTTTGTTCGCTGACGCGTACAATATTATACAACATATAAGCAACACATTATTATCATTATTATCACTCTTATCATTTTTTCATACTTTATGGAACAGAGAACTGGGCATGCACAGATTATAGGTACGATTTATAGTCGCTGTCAGATCTGAGCCTTTAAAAAATATGTGAAAAACATATTAGCTACATCACAACCTCACCTTACCCCAGATGCAGTTTCACACTTAAGACTTGCGCTTACATCGCTGTTTGTGGATGGAAGTCGACAAGAACCCAGCAAAAATATCTCAATGGTTTAGTGAGAACAAAGCTATAAAAGACAAGAATCGATTACAGGTCTTAATCGATACCATCGTTATCTCTAAGCTTAACGTATTATTAACGTATCGTCACGGCAATAATAGTAATAATAATAATAATAATAATAATCATAATAATAATAATCATAATACTAATGCCATGTATGAGTCTTATATCCAGGCTCATAAACGCTCACCGACTTCCCACTCTTATTAACCCAGAGGCCTTATCACTCTTGAACTTTTTCAACTCCCTAGGGAACATACAGTGCCGCTGCCATGTAGGGGTGCTGATCACTAGCATTCTGACAATATCTTCCACTGCCTATAGCCAGGCACTCATTTCACAGATTGGTGGACTGAAGAAAATGTGAATAAAATACTTTCCCAAGGCATTTACAACACGACCATGATCGAGAATCGACCNCCCCCCCCCCCCTTATCAAAGGCAGATTGCTATCTCAGATAATAGGCAATGTGAAAACTGGGCGATTTTTGTACTTGCAATAACCATTATAAAAAATGTCACAGACAAGATAATCACAAAGTCATTGGTTACAAAACAACAAGAAAACCTGAGATGGGCATTACTTTCTTTGTTGTCTAATATGTTTTGTCCCACTCCTGAAAAAAAAACAACAAACAACTAATGCAGTGAGATAGTCGAACTGCCTATAACAGTGACGATACATATTTATTATTTGAAGAGGACCTTCCCTCACTGGCTCTCTAGAGTCTAGTATTCATAAAAATCTCCGGATCTAGGGCTTACTGAGCTGTGAAAATGTATGGAAGCTTTTAAGCTTGAATGTCACTACGTTTCAGGTACCAATTAGGTCATAATAACTCATTTTTGTACAACCCAATATATCTTCTAGTTTATAAAATCCCTCTTCTGGGGNGGGGGGGGGGGGGGGGGGGGGGGGGGGGGGTCCTGCCAGCCAGTGGCAGAGTAAAGAATCAGGTAAAAAGACACGTGATCTAGACAAAGCAGCCAAGTTTTAAAGTTTCAGGTACACAAGTACAATCTGAGCCTTGTAGATGTACAAACAAAGTGTGTTAGGCCTACGTATTAACAGCCTAATGAAAAATTGGAGACCAAATCAGAGGGCGTGGTGACTGTTTTTGAAAGAGATTTTCGACACATTTTGGGCTATGCCCCCCCCCCCCNCCCCCCCCCCCCCCCCAAATCATTTTTATTTTTCTTTCGGGCGAAAGAAGTACTACTTTTCAAAAAAATATTCTCAGATCATAGTAAAATTTATAGAATAAAACATTTGCTTACAGGGCCGAATAAAGAAAAAACAAAACAATAGGTGCCAGTAACTGCTTAATATGTGATAGATCTTGTCCGTTAGCTGAGAAGAGCGCATAACAGCATTTCAGAGAACCTGGCTTCTATACAATATTATATACATTAATGGACGCAGTTTATCTGTCATGCGGGTGTGTCAAAAGGAAGCATTTGCCCAATCTATGTAGGCCTATGCAATGAAGCCAAGTTTGTTCGTTTCTCCTCTTTTTCAAAATAACCAACAAAATCAAATCGATCATGCTGCCTCCCATTCGCCAAAATATGCATTTGTTACATTTGTTTTTTTTTACCGTCATGAAATAGATCTTTAGGATGACTTCTGTGATGAGTTTTGAAGCTGGTGTTGCGACGAAAGCCGATGGGGCTGAGAACTTACGAATCACAATGTTCCAAGACATTAGTTATAGCATAACAAGTTCATTCACGTAAGGATGCCATTCCTGCGTATTGCGATTATTTTTCTATAAACTGGACAATACCAACAATATGCATTAAATTTTCCAAATCTATATTAATAAAACGCTTCTGCCAAATTTGTGTCACAGATTTCTTGAGAACTGCGTAACGTAAAAACATGCGGTTTTCACCTAAACTCGTAGAAAAAAATACAAGAGGTAACTATACACATCAGTCCTCTTTATTATTTTCACCCTTTAAAAAAAAAGAATGTGTATAGCAACGAAATACAATCTCCGATAGATCTTTTCAATCCGCCCAACTCGCCAATCGTCCAACTTTTTCACAGAATCTAATGCATTCGTCTATGATGCCTTTCGGTGCGCTAGGTATTCTTTCGCCGCTGGTGGGTTGCCTGCCTGCCCATTTGTAAAATGGGGTGTTAGTCTTGTAGTTTATAATGTCAGCAGATAGGCTCAGTAACACTTATCTTTTCTTCACAACTGCAAACAAAATACAAAAGTACATGTAAATTTATGTCTCTATCAAAATTAATCACATAAGAGACTAATTACATCCCCTATAAAGTTACATAGATAACTGAAATATACATTTCAGCCGAAACATTCTAGTACGTGAACAATAACAATAGCAAGCATGAGACGATTGTTGATTCTGGAATAGCTCACGCTTAGTCCTGGAGAAGTTGTTCTGTTTTAACATTTCAGTTGAGAAGGTCAACCCTTTTCATGCAACCAGTGGGTAAAAGTACAAGTATTAATTCTGTTCAATTCTAATTCATGATGTCAAAATGACTCAGACAACAGTAACATTTTTTTTAAACTTCGAAAGATCTTACGGCTAGATCTACCGTTTGATCTGTTTTGACTGTAACCAACCAGTCCCTCCTATTCATAAGTTTAGTGGAAACTGGGACACAGCCTACATAGTACTGTGATTGTGAAATTAGGATGGCAACCAGTCACATTAATCCAACAATCTGCTGGGGACATCGACAAATGAGCATGAGAGAACCACAAATTTGCACCAAGGACAAGACAACTGAACACCAACGATACGACAATAGAGCTCCATGGGCAAGACACTGAGCATCAATATTTTGTTATTACTGTACTCATCCTAAGAGTTGAAAGTCGCAATCTGCACAGCATTCATCGAGGGTTCCTTCATGCAATATATTATAGCATACGTTAATATTTTCATTAAAAAGTACTATGTACAATCGAGTTTCAGTTAAAATCTACATGATGTCCACGTTCACATATTATACACTTACATACTCAGTGAACAAACATAATACACTTGAACGTAGAGTGAACAAACACAATGAACTTGCACGTACAATTTTAGCAATTAATTACCAATTAATAAGGCAATATTTTACAAAAAGAAAATAAATAAAAAATAAAAAAAGCCCTAGCAAGCTTTCTAAATTGGTGCTCAGTTGATGTATAAATGAGGGCTCAATTGTTACAGCAATACAGGGCTCAGTTGCTTCAGCACTACAGGGCTCAGTTGTTACACCACTACAGGGCTCAGTTGTTACAGCACTACAGGGCTCAGTTGTTACACCACTACAGGGTGCAGTTGTTATAGTCCAGGTGGAGCTAAATTGTCTAGCGCCCATCTTCTGCAATTTGAGATATCACTTTCCTTTTGTAACTCTTACTAATGAATTTACTTGATACGTTTGGTTTAAAAAAAACTGGAGTCAGTTTTAAGCTTTGAATTGAAGTTATTAATGTAGACGTGTTAAATAAAAAAAATCTGAAGTCATTCAAAGTTCTGAAATGAGACTGTTTACATTTCATACTTTTATAAAATAAACTATGCAAAAAGTAAAAAAAAATAATGTAAAGCTCTACATTTCTGTGATATCCATTTAAAAAAAAAAAAAAAGTTCATTCAAAGTTTTGAACTGACGTTACATCCATTTATACAAAACAATTGAATTCATTTAAATGCTCTGAATTGACAAAATACCCATACATTGAAAAAAAAATATGTATTCATTTAAAGCTTTGGAGTAACACTGCTCTCCATTTATGAAAAAAAAAGTACATTCACACATTGGTAACTGAATATAGTGATGTTTGCGACTTTTGCGCGTCCAGTTCATTTGAATCGCTGGTAGATATAGAATCGAAATTGCAACGATCCTTTTCCAGTTCTTGATTTACTCTTATGATCTTTATGAGGATTCTAATGTGGTCCAGGGCGAGGGATATATTCCACATCATCATCATCACGCAGACGATGACCTCGGCGCCGCAAAGAATCGCATGTAGGTCAATAGTCTCCTTCCAACTAGTTTGCGTCTGGATGATATCTAGAGAAGAAAGAGAGAATGAGATCTTTAAGAAACCAGTCTTTATCTATATTATAAGAATGAAGTGTGGGCGTGGCTCGCTAATTTCAACCGCGATAAACTCCAAAACCGCTGTACGTAAACTTCGGTCGAGACCATCAGTCTGCATGGAATTCAACAGAAGAAGTTTAGCGTAAATGTCTGCTCACAGAGGGCGCAAAATTTCATTAATAATCTTCTTTGGGAATAATTTCTTTGTCTGTCTACCCATGTTTCCTAAACTATGGATACCACAGTGATACAAAGGTCTTAATCACCGATGTTGTTCTTTTACTCCCCCCCCCCCNCCCCCCCCCCCCCCATGTCTCTGTAATGAATGCAAATTATCTGGATAATATATTAAGCAGTGTTAGGGTCCAGAACTGTGTTGAATAGCTATTACACTTTCTCAAACCACAACACTGCGTGCTGTAAAACTCCCGCAGTTTCAGTGAGAAAGAATTCCTTAGTCAGTACATGGTCTCTCAGCGATGCGGGGCAACACTGAATATTAGAACCCTGTTTATTCTTGTAATGCTATGGTCGAATAAATTCGCACGTCAGCTCCAAACGCGTGAGACAGTGGTCGAATTTTGCAACCCGGTGTCAGCTGATCGACCAGCAAACAACACGCGGAACAGTTATTACCCGTAACAGTGGGTCACCTAACCAGAGGCTGGTTGGACAAATTTATTGGAACCTATTGGTTTTTCTTCTTTCGGCCCTCTTGGCATTTTTTAATTATTCTACAAATACCACTGTAATTTCGGGACATTTCTCCCATGGGCGTTAAAGTACTTCTTTCGCCCGATCTTTTAAGCGGGAGAAAAAGAGGGGTCAACGCCAAACATTTTTCACAAATCTCTTTCAAAAAAGGTCACCTCGATTTCTGATTTGCTCCCCAGTTTTTCATTTAGCTGGTTTTGACTGCATGGTAATAAATAGACCTTTATTTTCTTTTTAATCTAGAAGGCTCAAATTGTACCTGCAACTTTAAAATTGAATGCTTTATTTAGATCACAGAACATTTTACATATTTCTACACTCTGGCACTGGCTGGCAAGGCTCCCAATAAAGGAGGCTTTTATATTATATCGACGGATTAATTGGTTGTACAAAATAAGTGATTTGCCCTTCTAATAGGTGCTAAGAACCTGGAGGCGCCTAGCGCTACATGAATTAATATTACATAGTGTCATGGCACATTCAAAATCTATGGAAAAAAAAAATTATAAGCTCAAATTTGTGACATCGAAAACGCCGCGAAGAAGCCGTAGGATAAAAAGTTACCGAAACATGTTTTGCTATCTGTGATTGTGCATTTTGGATGCTTGGTGGGTCACTAGACCACGGTGTAGTCGTAAAATTCAAAGGAAACAACTCATAAAGAGGGAATTCAAAGAAAGCAACGATAATTTTGTAACGATTTTTCCCTATGATGTGACTCTTGAACGCCACTGAGCCACGCTCACCACCGCAAAGTGCGGAGTTTATGGGAAACGTGCGAGACAAAAACAAAATTGCCATTTATTGCTTGAAATATGGTTTAACTGCTGGAACGGGAAAGTCGCATCACTCTTCAATTAGAGGTTAACTTAAATCCATTTGCATAAATTTGATCTGGCAATTCAGTCATCACGGTACCGTTGAAAAAAAAAAGGATACCCACTATTTGAAGAAAAAAAAAATAAAGAAATAAATTTACCATTCCCGCAAAACAGGTTGTTTTCTTTTTGTGGCCATTAAACATACTATAGTGTTGCATGAAAAGGGACCATAGAAGAGAAGAGGAAGAAGAAGGGTTAGACTCACCGTCATTGCTCAGCACAGCTCGCTGCAAACGAGAGTCAGTTGAAGGCAAACAGCTCAGGGCAGCCCCCGTCATCCTGAAATGTTACCTACCATCATTTATTATACCCTCTACCAGTGCAGTTATCTCCATTCAAATTTATTGTATTGTCAGAGGACAATACCTTTCCATAAAGGCTAGCTTCACCATAAGATAAGATAAGATAAGATAAAACAAGATAAGACAAGACAAGATACGATTCATCCACATGGGAAATGTATCTTTGTTGCAGTAATTAAAATGGATACGTTTACAGAAATACATAAAGAAAAATACTCATGCAGATACTCCCACGTACACATTAAGTTGCACACATTGTTTTTTTCTTTCTCCCTCTTTCAAACTTTGCCATAGAGAATTACATACATAATGTTAGATGGTACATTAAGGCCGGTGCGGTCAGCAGACTGAAAATAAAATATTAGCCAGATAGGCAGGTAGTCTGTCTATTTGTTTGAATTAGGGTTTTACGATGCGTCAATAGGATAATGACTATATTGCACAAGACTGAAGTAATGGGTATCAGTTTTGCCCGGATAGCCACCATCATTAGGGCTACTCTTCTACAGTTTTAAATGTTAAGAGATACATAGCGTGCGTAGCTTGCACACGGAACCTCCTAGTTTTTCATCCTTGTCCGAGAAGTCTAGACCCCGGTTCTCCTACCCTGGAAGCCAGAGTGTGGCTTCCCCATCAGATTATCGCTGTGATGGTGTCACTGTCATAGAGCCTCATTCCAGAACATACAGAGTGACAAAGCATCGAGTCTCAACATTATCAAAAGATTATAACAACATTATTTAGAAAGACATGTAAACTCTCTTCTTAGATTGATGCAACTATATCTTTTTCATAGAATCCCATAATTTTGAGAAACGAAAGAACTCCATGATGCGCAGTCTTGTAATGCTATGGTCGACTAAATTCGCACGTCAGCGCCAAACGCGTGAGACAGTGGTCGAATTTTGCAACCCGGTGTCAGCTGATCGACCAGCAAACAACACGCGGAACAGTTATTACCCGTAACAGTGGGTCACCTAACCAGAGGCTGGTTGGATAAATTTATTGGAACCTATTGGTTTTTCTTCTTTCGGCCCTTTTGGCATTTTTTAATTATTCTTGTCAAATAATCTTTTTTTTTTTTTTTGAAGGCAGCTTAAAAATACTTTTCGGGCATCGGTGAATTTTGAACATTCTAGCAGGATATGTGCTATGATGAGTTGACATGGCATCCAACACAATCAGGCGGATCTTCGCCTCTAAGTAAGAGCTAGTGTATTAGATAGCTAAGTTTATCCCTCAGTCTGTCCGTCCTTCCGTACGTCAGTCCGTCCGTCCGTCAGTCCGTCTGTCCGTCTGATTCTAACAATAATAATTATTATGGGATTTATAAGTCTTGTATCGAGGCTACAGCCCGCTCACGTAACTCCACACTATCATTATCCCAACAGGCCATATCACTCTACCAGTTTCTCAACTCCTTGAGGAGAATACAATGCCGCTGCCATTTGGAGGCGCTGATCTCTGACACTCTGACAATATCTTTTACTTCCCATAACCAGCTTCCCATTTACAGACGGGTGGAGTGAGAAAATTGTGGATGAAGTGCTATCCCTAAGGCACAAACAACACGATCGTGGCCGGGAATCGAACCCACCACCTTCCGACCTTGAGTCCAAACTACAAGCTTAAGGTCACGCTGTTTCTCGCAGCGTATTTATTGTAGTGTCAAATTATGCAAAAAATAAAAGCAAACAAACAAAATAATAAAATTCAAAGCTTAGAACCGTCGTATCTATTAAAATAATAGTGAAGTTAAACTAATTCAAAGTTCAAGATTGTTGCCTTTTTCAAATAGAACGGTGATAGCAAACAGGGTTCCTAGACAACCAACATACCCGCACGAATAGTTCTCGACTAGGGAAGGAATACTTTGACTGAGCCGTATGGTTCCTTGCCTGGATGCTAACACTTTGTCTTCTTTCTGTACAAAGGAAACAAAATTTATCATATAAACAGGAACTATATCCGGTAACATAAAAGTGTGTAATAATTTTTTGGTACGTCACACGTTGCATAAATTTGACCTTTGACCTGCTTTACGAATACTTTGGTTAAAAGCCTTGGAAACCTCTGGGCGTATAAATATGTGACGTCGTTTTTCTTTGTAGCTATTTACACTACCGTGGGGTTTCCCTCTGTCTAGATTTTAAAACAAAACATTTCAGTCTGTCTTTCTTATCGCTTGTCATCGTTCTCTTCATGTTTCAGTGTCAGTTCAGTTAAACATTTGAATTAAACGTACATAAAATGTCACAGTGTTTCTATCGTCTAAAGTTTCGTCGATGATTGTCAGCTGTTTGGATCTAATTAATTTGTGTTGCCTAAATGTGTGGCTCAGTCAGTTCAGTTGTGATTGATGTGTCTCAAACAGGGTGACGGCCACTTCAGGGTCCTTTTCACGATAAAAAGTTCATTATTTAATTAGTTAGAGTTTATATGAAAAAGAGGATCTGAAACTCGTGTTTGTTTGATATCAGATTTATGAAAATCGTTATACATTTATCGTATTCGCTCGCGAAAATTTCATAAATCTGATATCAATTAAACATTCATTACAGATCCTCTATATCAACACTTAGGACACGTGTGATCTTCGAATATATGCCTCTGAGTTGTAATACCGTTCTATGTTGTGGAATGATGTTGGCCTATGCCCTTATAAAACATCTGAACTTATACTGCACGCACAGTCGTCCAGGCATAGCAAGCCACAATTCCAATAATAATTACTTCCGTTTCCTACTTTTCCATTGTCAGAGGAATACGCATGGCTAATGTGGTCTGTTGTTTTGGGTTTTATTGACTGATGAATCCTTTATTTTTCGGAATATGTACAACTATTTACATATATATTTTGCTTAAACCGGAAGAGAACGTTGTAGAAGTTGACTGTAGCGTCGAAAAATCTGTGTTCAGTCGGTTTTTACCTCCAATTTCAGTGACAGTTTGTTCCCCATTCAACGGGTGCGTATGTTTGGTCCCTTCAATTTGATGAATGGGCAAGCCACACCCCTCTCATAACAAAGGGGGTATCAGGGCTACGCTTTTGGTTGGTCACAGTAGGAACCAGAGCTTTGTTAGAAATGTGACGACTTTTGGATCACCGGAAGAGAAACCTAGGCAACATGGCTGCAAGCATCTAGGGTTTCAAATTTGTTAGTGGAACGTCTTATCAACGATCTTGTGTCGGAGGAGGGTGTGGCAAAAAATCAGTATGGCGGTATGTATGTTAATGAATGAGGCAAAGATATAAGTACAGCGAAGACCACTCGCAAGTCAGTGCATTATTGTCTGTCTCTTCCGCATTACTTGTAGCCAGTTTGGCTTGCCTAGAGACTGATATTTCCTTTGCTGAAGAAGGGGTTTAGCTTGTCATTTCATTAGATTGCAGGAACTAAACAAAAGCAGCCCAGCTTTGAACGTTCAGTGTCACGACCCGAGCATATACCAAAGTTATGAAAACAGAGGGGAAAGGCTTCCGAGCAGAACATATTCGTCGCCTTTCTAGCGCTTAAGAAAACCATAGAAAAAAAAAAACAACAACACACTTTGGTGAACCATTTTGCATGCATAACGTGCTGAATTAAAAAAGGGCGATGTGCACCACAATAATGTACTATAAACTATAATGAAAAAGTAGTGGAATACCTTAATTCGATCAATTACTTTTTCATGCATGTATCAGGAAATGATAATAATATATTGTGTTGCTTTTGCGTGAAATGTGCGGAACTGTACGAAGACTGGCTGAAAAGTTTTGAGCCTGACAATATGGCCCACTGAATTTAAATACTTTTTTAACTTAATCCTCTGAGGTATGCATCTAGTGTCCGCACCAATGAAAGTGAGAATGCCACATGAGCAACCTGTTTTTAGGCCCTTCTAACAGTTGCGGGATCAGGCGGCGGAGTAAGAGACTGGGCACAATTATTTCGTGTCACCATTGAAAAGCTTGATGAATCTACGGTTTGAATCAGGTTGGTGAAACACATATTTTCAGCAGTATTTGTTATTTTAGTACTTTACCTCTTTAAATCATGAACACTGGTGGTAAACGTGTTAAATTTATATTTTTTTTTTTACTACCTGGGAAAACTGAGGCAAGGGTAGTCTGGTTATGATGCTTATAATAGTAATAATAATTATCATAATAATAATAATCCATTACATTTATATAGCGCTCATTCCTGTGACAGATCCTTAGCGCTGTCTACACTGACACTGACATACATACACATTAACAAATCCACTCAACAATCACCCTTGTAATCATTTCTTTCTCTTACAGACAAGCTAAACACACCCATCTATGACAAATTCAGAAACGTCTTACTGGCAGGTTTCTCATCTCACACAACAACTTCGTCTTTAGCAAACACTCTCTATTTTAACATAATGAAACTGCTGATGATGGTAATGATGATGATGACAATGCTGATGACCACGCTCGCTGTACCCAGATTGTAAGGTTGACTCTGGGTTCTCCGAAGTGGAACAAGTGCATGGCACAACAAGATAGGATGATATTACCAGTCAAAGACATGTGCGCCATGATTTCGAAATGTACTCTCGGGGAAGGTGGCACTAGGAAAAGATAAAGACAAAGAAGAGTGACAAAAGGAAACTTAGACCGGTGTCACACAGTGAAAGTAAAAACGTTGCATAACTTTAGATATATCTGTCTACTAGTAGTGACTGTAGTGACCTCTTTACATTGCTCATGTAAATATTAAAGTTTTTTATTTCACATCCGCCAGTATATGATGTGATAACGTTGTAGCCTTGTGTTCATTGTTAATGTATTGATATTGTTGTGGATGCTCGTATGTTTTTTCATTTCTTGAGCAAAAAAAAACATTTCTTGTGTCTTGTAGCTTGGAGAGCTATACGTCATCAGGAGAGGAGAAACAAATTATTGACGGTTTATCAGCAAAAAGAGTATTGAAAACAACAACAACAACAACAACAACAACAACAAGAACAACAACAACAATAACAACAAAATAAAGTCACAAATAGATAGCATAACATAATCTGAAAGTCGTCCAATGCAGTTCACATGTTGTCCCAAAATGCCTTTGTACACAGAAAAACCAGAGAGCTCTGAGCCACTAGCCGCCAGCCCTGAGCAGAAAACCGAATGTCGCTAGTCATGTTCCAGAATAGTAATATCTTTACATAGTGCTCATTTCCATCCATGGCAGGCTCTGAGAGCCTAATACATGTACACTATTAAAGATTTTCCATTCACCTTCATCTCCCCACCTCCCCCCCCCCCCCCCCCCCCCNCCCCTCCCCCAACTAAGCCAGGAGTAGTGAAATGAACACCGCTCATTTCTTACCTGCATCAAGGGGTTGCATGTTATGCGCAGTGTACCCCATCTCTTCCGCATATTGGCGTGGATAAAATCGAAGGTGTGTCATTTTATCGACTTTGTTAACGACTTCCTGGGCTTGATCTCTGGCCCACTTACCATCTCTCGGGAGTGTCTTTGTGATGTTGCCCTTAAAATCATGTATAAATCTAAATCTTATAAAGCACACTAACACTGGCACCGTCTACATCTTACTTTGATAATACTATAGAACACTCCCTCCTACAGCATGGTTCAGGGTTAGGGGCAGGATTAAGAAAGTGAAAGCGCACACGAGAGAGCCTAGACAAGGCAGCTGTCTTAGGACTGTTCCAATTTTGCTTTCCCTGTCTTAACTCTACCCTTTACTCTGCCTTTAACCCTTAATGACTTCTGGACTGGAGTGTCCTTATATTGCCTACGAAATTTGTCGAAGTTCTGGGGGCCGAGAGGAGTGCAATGCAGTGATGTGTGCAAAAGTGCAACCCTCTATTTTAAACGGTCACGGCTTGTTATTTGCCTTACGGCCTAATAAATCCACATTGGTTTTTAATAAAATTTCAGCTGCATATATTTTCCCGCTTGCCGACAGTCTCTGAGGGAACACCGCAGAAATATCAGGATCTCACCTCATGGGCGCCGCCACTACTCGCATGCACAAACTGTCTGTTCCAATCATCAGCTGGCTTTCTCGCTTTGTGACGTCATACAGCATGGCGGCCTATGCACGGTGAAAATCCCGACAATCCAGCGGTGTTTTCTCACAAATGGCCACGCCATGGGAAGAAAAACGTTCCCGGTTTCAAGTTTAAAAAAAAAAAAATTGTCGATTTTTAAACTGTTACGCAAATATCTAATCTACCTTGTTCCTTTCACCTGATATTGAAAACCGGTTAATCCCGACATCTAATACATGGTGTACCAAACCGATGTTTAACAGTGGATAGAGTAGCTCAGTACCTGTTACAGAGAGTGTGACTGTCTCCTCCATACGGCTTGGAAGCGTTTCCTCTCGATAAGGAATTGGTGGCGGCGTCGTTGGAGTTGTTGTCATTGTTGTCGTTGTAGTTGTAGTAGTCGTCGTTGTTGTTGTCGTGGTGGTGGTTGTTGTAGTTGTTGTCGTGGTGGTGGTTGTTGTTGTTGTAGTTGGTGTTGTTGTGGTGGTGGTTGTTGTTGGTGTTGTGATAGGTGTTGTTGATGTTGACATATGTGTTGTTGGTTCTGAGATATTTGTTGTTGGTATGTCGACAGTTGTTCTTGCTATTGTTGGTGTCGCTGTCGTTGTCGTTGGTGGTGACGACCTAACCGTTATTAAGTCTTCCGAGGCGTTGTCTGTGAAATACAACAGTAGTACTAGTAAACATACTATCAATAGCAACCATTCTCCGAATGGGATTGCCATGCCTGAACCCTTACAAGGCAAACAGATGATAGGCAGTTAACAAAGCAAAGTGTAGTGCGACTCTCGAGCCATGATCTCTAATCAAGGGAAACAACTTACGTCTCAGCCATTTCAAAAGAGCAGCCAGCGGTTACACTAACTTTTACAGAGAAGAATAATTATTTTTTTTTAAAACAAATGCACTCTCTCCAAATAGAAAATCTAAGGCCACCATGCAACCTGGGCTAGCCAGAAATGGTGGTACGTCAGATTTCAAGGCTGTTTGAGGTTTGGTTCTGAAATGCATAAGCCTTACATGAACACTTCTCCTTAGCTTTATTATAATATGAGAGCAACACTGCAACCCTGAGTTTGATTTTTTTGACACAATCCGCGACCCACTCTGCTCTACGCATTGTCGGATACTTTCTTGGACTGGTCTCGTTAAAAGTGGGAAAGTCCAAATTATTCATTATTTCATCCATGTACCTCTCTCTTGGGTACTTTGCAAATTTCTATATGACGCCTTGAGCAGACCAATGTTACTGAATGTAGTGCACAAGACGGTTGCCTGTGCTGAAACTCTCTATCTCTTTGTACACGTGGAGCAACATGGTCGAATGGCTGCGGTGTTGGACTCATAATCTAAAGGTCGTGGGTTCGATTCCTGACCACGTTCGCGTTGTAGGTGCCTTGGGAAAGCAGTCCATTCACATTTTCCTCAGTCCACCCGTCTGTAAAATGGGTGCCTGGCTTATAGGCAGTGAAAGATATTCTCAGAATGCTAGTGATCAGCGCCTATAAATGGCAGTGGCACTGTATGCTCCCCAGGGAGATGAGAAAACCTAGAGTGATCAGGCCTGCCAGGGGAAAAGTAATGTGAAGTCGCGTGAGCTTATAAACCGCATTATTATTATTATTTTTAGTATGTCATCCTAAAACTTCCTTATGTCGTGACAAATATGCAAGCGTTGCATGAGATTATACTTTTTTTTTAAAAAGGGCTTCTTGGTGGAGGGTGCAGCTTTGTACAAACGTTGTCGATAAGCAAGCATTTTGAGAAGAACAACGCATAGAAATCGTGAATCTGTTCTTGTCGTCCATGTGAATAGTGTCGCCATGACATTAAGAAAATCACAGGGAACAACAACCATAAAAATAACTTTTAATCTGACAACGGCAACAACAAATGGACCTAATCGAACTAGAGCTATAAAATCAAGATATAAACAATGTCTGTGAAACAGTGACTAGAAGTAATGCAATATTACTCACCGATAATATTTCTCTTTCTCTGATTTTGGAGACGAAATTATATGTTTGACCATGTCATAATAAATAGAGGATCTGTAATGAGTATTTCTTTGGTATCAGTATCAGATTTATGAAATGAGTTATACATCAATAGCATTTGCGAACCCCTGGCACGTTTCAAATCCTTTTAATCATATAAACTCTAACTAATTAAAAAAAAACAACTTTAAATCGTGATAAAGACCCTGAAGTGGTTCTCACCCTGTTTAAGACAAATCAATCACAACTGAACTGAATGAACCACACAGTTACGCGACACAAAGTAGATCCAAACAGCTGACAATCATTAATGAAACTTTAGACTACAGAAACACAAGTACTTTCAATTCAAATGTTTACTGAACTGAAATTGAAACGTGAAGAGAACGATGACAAGAGATAAGAAAGACAGACCGAAATATTTTTTTTTAAATCTAGACAGAGGGAAACCCCTCGGCATTGAAATTAGTTACATACGAAACGACGCTACATATTCATACGCCTACAGGTTTCAAAGGCTTCCCATCAAAGTGTTTGTAAGCAGGTTAGAGGTCAAATTATTGGAACGTGTGACATACCAAATAATTATTGCACACTTTTATGTCACCTGAAATAGGTCTTGTTTATATGATAAATGCCCATCTGTGTATCATAATATATATATAAAAAAAAACTTCGCCCACTTACTAACTCACTAGTATTCACAAAAGTCTCTAACTCTGGGGCGTATTGGTCCGTGGAAATATACCAAAAGTTTGGGACCGAAGATGTCCAGGGACTATCTGAATGATTGATATGTACATATATCAAGGTTATTTAGCAGCTGAGAACAGCGTTTTTAGCATGTCAGAGAACGCGTTTTCTTCACACAAAAAGGACCACTTTATGTACTACGTCCTATGTTTTTAAAACAAGTCTTTCTAATACCTATGAATTATCTTACCCGATGTTGTGGGTACCTGAAAAAGATTGAAATAAATAAGTTTTGCTCCTGTATACTCATTTATCGTTATAAAAAATATGGACTTCTCATCGAAACAGATGTAAAACTATCATGTGATCGGTAGCTAATATACATTACAAGCTAAAATCTGTCAAAAAAAAAGGGTGGATATTTTTGCTTTAGACAAACAAATAACCACAGATAGCAAAATCAAAAGCAACATTTATATCTCATGTTAACACTGTGTTATCTTCAAAGAGGTCCACTAGCTTTTCAATAAAGATCGTAGAGTATTTACTGTGATGCGCACTGCTCTTTCCTAATTCCATCTATTTTACATGCACAATTGCGCACCACATTGCTACACAGTGCATTTTTATAATTTAGTGGATGGTGAACATAGAAAAACGTTATCTTTGAATACATCTGTTGCTTCACGACCAGATGTTACAGAAGTATTTAAGACATAGTGGCAGCGTGGCCTAATGGTTACGGCGTTGGACTCAAGATCTAAAGGTCCTGAGTTCGATTCCCGACCACGGTCATGTTGTAAGTGCCTTGGGAAAGCATTTCATTCACATTTTCCTCAGTCCACCCGTCTGTAAAATGGGTACCTGGCTATAGGCAGTGGAAGATATTGTCAGAATGCTAGTGATCAGCGCCTATAAATGGCAGCGGCACTGTATGCTCCCCAGGGAGTCGAGAAAGTCCTAGAGTGATCAGGCCTGCTGGGGTAATAATAGTGTGAAGTCGCATGAGCGGGCATTAGCCTGGATATGAGACTTATAAACCTCATTATTATTATAGTAATGCACATACTTACAGACGCATTTTATTTTTTAAAGCCTGATTATCATTATATCTCTCTGAGAGACAGCCTTTTCCTTTTGTTCCGTGTTACTAATTCTTGAGACAAATTAAAATCTTGAAAATCCCTCTAAGTATATGGAATAATGAGCTTAAGACATAATTATGTGTGGCATCTCGTCATGAAGAAACAACCGTATTTTGAGATGAAAGTTTCGTAAGAAAAAGGACAATAGAAAAAAAAAGAGTGCACTATTTAGCACTTTACTGTGCAATTCTCCATGCAAAATTCACTGAATTAAGAAAAGACACTGCGCACCACAGTAATACCCTATAATTTACGATGGGAAGGTAGTGGATCCCTGTAATCACCACCCCCTGGCGACAAACAGCTCGGACCTCCTCAAGCTGACTTCCTGTTTTCGTCAGCCAATTAAAATAGGGCTAACAGACCGACCCTTTTTGACTTAAAACTTCGCCGCAGCGGATGAGGGAATTTGCCAGAAATAATAAAAATACTGTTTTTAAAAAATAGCAGAAAACATATTTTTAAAAAAATTAACTGTATCAAAATCCAGGCATAATTGTAAATGATTCACCTTTTAAAAAAAACACTCAGTAGCAATTGTGATTTAATATTACATACATAACAGTGTCATTGTCAAATTCCTTATAGGATTTGGTATGCCCTAACTGCTTAATTTGGGTTTTTTCATCATTGTGTCAAAATGATCATGATGATGATGATAATCGTGATGAAGATGACAACGATGATGATGATGATCATAATAATTAAAACTAAATACGATTCTGCCCAATGACACAAAACTTTGAAAAAAAAAATTGTATAATGTATTTATTAACAAAATAGTCGACGTTTCATGTTAAACATCTTTTCAAGTGATGATAATAATGATGATGATGATGACGATTATGATGATGATGATGATGATCTTCATTACAGCCTAATGACTCACTTCGTGGTGTCAAAGTACAGTATAATTTTGAAGTCCATCTTTCTGTAGACGGTCTTGAAAAGTAACAGAGGAAAGTTGTCGATACCCACAACGACATCCGTGTTAGTGTTGCCTTCAGGGTCGTAAAAAGATTTGGGAATGGACTTGTGTGATTCCTGCCAAAACGCACATGAAAATATTCGCAATTTTAACCACAAAGCGGAAA
>JAWQUT010000064.1:251644-267316 GCA_033807755.1 Ellobium chinense | reverse complement strand
TATATATATATATATATATATATATATATATATATTTACTTGTACCATTTCATTCTTTTCTTAGTTCATTCATTTTCTGCATCTGATGAGGGATGCCAGTCTAAAAATTCATGTATTAACTTTGTTATGTTTTTTATTTACTTATTTCCAACCAGTACGGATAAATGTTTTGTATGTTAATAATAATGTATTACTCACTTATAACATTCGTCCGTCTTTCGTCTATTCCTCCCCCAATGTCACACCCAAACTTTTTGTCCTGTGGTGAAAACAGAGAAACTAAGCTGTAGCCAATGAGACGGTGGTAGACTATTGTAGAAGTGTTATTTCCCGTGTAGAGGTGTTATTTCCTTCCTCCCCTCCCCCTTCCCAAATTCTTGTTTATTTGTGCATTCTTAAAATCGATTTTGCAGTTACGTTTATTTAGTCCCTGCAGTTTGACAAACTTGAAAGTCAAAAACTTCCTTAGCAAATGAAGTCTCGGTCTCTAGGCAAGCCAAGATGGTTGCGATTAATGCGAAAGAGACAGGAAACAATGCACTGACTAGACTAGCGAGTGGTATTAGCTGTACTCATATCTTTGTCTCGCAAAGAGACACACGTTGATTCTTGCCACATCCTCCTCCGACGCAAAGCCTTTGATAAGATGTGACACTAAAATACTTTTCAAATGGTTGCCGCTATGTTGCCGAGGTTTTTCTTCCGGTTTTGTACAAAAGACGACAGATTTCTAACAAAGCTCAGGTAGGTGTGCACTACTGTGCATCCTTCCTCATTGTGCCTGGCGCGCACCAATCAAAAGCGTACCCTTTGCTAAACACTGCCCACAGAGTACGAGGAATACCTGTAGCTTCCCATTTTGTCACCTGTAGGAACCAAACAAACGTAGCTCAGGTAACATACAGTACTTATTTTTGTTGCTGTTTGTTAGGGGCGTATCCTCCGGCTTATCTCACACCTGGATGTACGGTATACACGATTATGTATGTTGGAAGAATTGACTGGGGTAACGTGGGCATATTATACTTTCGGCGTTGAAGTACGTCGTATATTAAATTCATTAATAAACAAAAAGCTACAAGGTAATGGAGAAAAACAGCACCACATGTAAACATTCAGGTAAGTAATAAAATATATAAGTGAAAATAAATTGACAGAGAAATGGGTCAAAGAAAACAAAAATATAAATGATTATGTAAACAAAGAATCGTAATGTTATTTCATTCCTCTGTTGTCCTCTCTGCCTGTCTGCCCGTCATTTCGTTAGTCTACCTTCTTCTCTACTTATCTGTCTGCCGCTCACATTAAGGTCCTTGGTCACAATCGGAACGTAGAAGAAAAAGCCATAGTCCAAATTCTCTTTTCTGAAGCAACCACATGACCCCCACTCTAAAACGGGATGTTTGTTGCAATAAATCCAGTCCGTTACTTTGCACACCTAGGCAGTTAAATGTATGAATAAATATAAATATTATAAGGAATAAGCACTTTACATCGGTACGCTAGAACATTAATTTTTGGTCTTTTTTTGGGGTGTTTTTGGAGACCAAACATTCAGAAATGTTATAGCAAAGTACCGTAAATCCACTATTTTGATGTGGATATAAGGGTTAGAAAAATCCAGTAATACAATATACACGTGATAAAAGTAGTTTAAAGTAGTTTATGTAGTTGCTAGGTTACCAATACTTAGTTCCTCCAGAGAAAGAATGACGAATTGTACAGGCTGCTATGAAGAAAGCGGCCATATTGAAAATAAATACATAAATGTTGCTAAAGTCTATTCTATAGCACACAAATGTCCTAGAAAAATAAGATATGGCTTATTTTGATTGAAATATCAAATCATCTCTAATGATGTGGTGGTTTCAGTTTGAATGGGGGTACACTATACACAGCTAATCTGATCGCTTCCCAAATAAATTTTCATAAATGTTTTGAATGCCTTTATTCAGATTAAAATTTCCTTAGCAAAGGAAGTATCATTCTCTACGCAAGACAAGATGGTTGCAACTAATGTGGAAGCGATAGAAAACAATGCTAATCTTATTCTTTTCTTTAGAGAACAAAGAAACGCATACGATTTGCAGTACCAAATGCCAAAAATACTGTATCATACAGGATGCCCTACGCAATATCCATCTAACTGTTAGCAGTGTAGTGCATCCCCGTAATATAGAGTATTTTCAATAATATCATCCTTTGTCTATTTACTATCAATACTAATACATGAAGGTTTGATTTCTCATTGTCTCTGATTTCCAGTTTGAGTTTAGAATTCCTTTGAACTGAACTGAACTGAACTGAACTGAACTGAACTAAACTGTCTTACCGTCTCCTCTAGCTGTAGAGTCACAGCTTCTGAGTAAATATCTGGGATATCAGTCGGGTTTAGCCTGAGTAGAAAGACAGAGCATACAGTTAGTGACATGGCTGGGTCTCCAGTGCTCTGGTAAAACCTAGTAAGTGTGTCTGACTCAAAAATGAGACTAAGTGTTCCAAGATAATTTTCTTGTAAAGTGAGAAAGTCATCTCCCGGACCTGCCAGGTATTTCCAGAGTTAAATCAGACACAAAAGGGGTTTCAAAAATATGTTATTATTAGCCTATAACTTAATGAACTTTATGTCCTGATGAAACCCGATCGATTTTGACACGATTAATATGTAGTTTGTAAGAACTAGGGACCTCGTGTCCAGCCTCCTGCTGGCTGCGTGACCCGTCGTTACGGATAATAATTGTTCCGCATGTAGACTGCCAACTGATCAGCTGACATCGGGCTTTAAAATTCGACCGCCGCATCATACCTTTGGCGCTGGCATGGGAATGTCTTCTACCATCGCGCCCACCATTGTGGAATGAAATTGGAAACTAGTTCTACCCTAGTATCACGAGGGTTAATGGATTGGCACATAATAACAAGCATCAAAAACAGACGTTAACTTTGAAAATCTAAATACATACATGTTGTTATGGTGATGGGCCAGTCTGGAATTTTCTTTCCATAAATTTCAAATATATTTCAAAACGATGGGTCACGCAGCCAGCAGGAGGCTGGACCAGAGGTCCCTAGTTCATACAAACTACATATTAATCGTGTCAAAATCGATCGGGTTTCATCAGGACATAAAGTTCATTAAGTTATAGGCTAATAATAACATATTTTTGAAACCCCTTTTGTGTCTGATTTTAACTCTGGAAATACCTGACAGGTCCGGGAGATGACTTTCTCACTTTACAAGAAAATTATCTTGGAACACTTAGAATATTGAAAGACATCAAAATTTTATCAAATTATTATCCGTAACGATGTCTCCGTTACTTATCATCAGAACATGTTTCATATTTCACACAAACAAACCTAGTTTTATATCAAAAAAAATAATTTGATAAAATTTTGATGTCTTTTCAATATTCTATTTCTATATACATATATAATATTTTTTGTGTCACCATCACCATGATTTTCTATACAGTATTACCAAATTTTTATCTGTAAAGCTCAATAAAAAACAAAACTAATCAAAATATTAGAAAAATCTCTTATTACATTTTACCAGTTATAAACTAATCTCTCAAATCTAAAGAAAACATATTGGTATATTGGATATCTGAAACTCTTGAAGAGTAATAACATCTTATATTATAAAAAAAACTCGTGAAATTTTGTAACGGCGATATCTCGACTATTTGTGCATCAACTAACCCAAAATTTTGCATACACCTTCCTTTTGGTCTGAAGGTGTTTCTTTTGATAATTTCTTCCAAGTATTATTTTGATAATTATGTAAATTTTCTTTGTTTCGTGAATACTGCCCCAGTTCGGTGTTTTTAAATGGCTCATACGTCATTGTTTTTTTGCGGTTCGCCCCTGAAATGTTTACTTCCGGTCTCCGAAGTTGAAACCGAGCATTTGTATCAGATGCCGGATCGAGAATATGTACGCAGCAGAGTCGATCACCAGAGTGAACATAACCATCGGTACGAAAAGGAGCAGAATCAATAGAATGAACATGACTTTGGCCGTGTGAACCACCATTGCCAATACTGGTGCTTTCCGATAGAGAGATGCAAGTCCTAGACTTGGCCGTGCCAACAGCCAAATGACGCTTCATCCCATGCACATCGTGGGGATTAATTTCTCCATATCTGGTCCTTTGTTTTTTGTACAAATTGGTGGGTAGCGCTGTTCCTGATAGTTTCAGAAATATGTAAAAAATGGATTTTCCCGTATCCAAATTACCTGTTCCAATTTTTAAACTGAGGTTTATGCTCATGATGTCACTACTATTGTGGTGTCTGCAGTCTACTTGGTGTTTTGAGGCCAAATTCTTCAAATATGGCGGATTTTTAGAGTAGATGGCTTTGAGAAAAATCATTAATTTTAAAGCGGTTTTTTTTTTCAGCCTAACCGATATGTTATACACAATGACGTGTGTGAGCACAATAATTACAAAAAGAGGAGCATTGTTGACGATGTAGATAAAGTTTGGTAGTTTCCTTCGCACGATAAGCCGCAAATTTTGCGGGTGCTTTGACTAGTTATTTTGAAAAAAAAAATGCTCAAAAGCAGCAATTATTGCCTTTGAAATGGTAGTGTCATATGGCTTTGATGGTCAATTTAAGATTGGAAAGATAAAGCAGAAGGATCTTGACCGTTGACTATTGGATACAGACATATTTTTGGGTCGGAAAATGTGAAAAACAACAACAGAAACTAAATAATATTTTTTTCAGTATCAATCCATTTTCGGCTGTCGCCCGCAGTCTTAAACTCATCCCAATCATCCTTATCTCTCCAGGCTTATATTTCTTCTCTTGAGCTCTTCAAATGTCGCTGATATTCGACCAGTTTTGAGATGAACAGCTTCGGAATTACATAGACACATCAAGTTTACTTGAAATACCTAACGTGTACAAGTCATCATCTCAGTTTTACATGTATTATTTCACCTAACTGAGAAACCTGCGCATTGACGTTGGTAGCTCTTACCACCGGTAAAGTTGAACACTACTAAAGGTGAACTCAGAATCTATCACAAATTAATTCTTACGATGGTTAGGGAACCCATCAGCAATGCACAAGCTCTCAAATAGCAACATCATGGAACTCTTCCAAACTGGACATGGGGTAATAGCAGGGACGAAGATCGGGAAGAGAAGGTTACACAACGCCCAAATAATTTCACTATATAATTCTGATAATTGAAAACTGCTGTGGCCCCTCCCCTAATATTCGTTGGACATCCTCTTTGAACAGTAATACAGATGACTATCTAACTTTAAACAAATGAATGGTTTTGAGGGCACCATGACAAGTAAACTTCTGAGTTCTGTCTTATTGTTTGTACCTACCCCCACCTACCACCTACCGCTGGGATCCCCTGACTATTTTGAGACCTTAGGGGTCACCTACTTTGCATGCCTATTTTTGTCTAACCTCTGACCCCAAATAGTCCTGCTGTAATTTAACCTAGACTGGTCAGGGAAACAACACATGCATTAGGACAGGCTGCTGCAGTGTTCACTTGGCTCCTGACAGGAAGGAAAATATTACTCGAAAAATACATGCCACCTTCGTGCAAGTCCAACCTTGCTGACCTGCATATCATATATCTAAAACTTGCACGTGTGTGACCAGAAAGCACTTTTGGGAGAGTCCTTGCACAATATCTACGGTCCCTCCTCCTTCCCGAACCTCATTCCCAACCCTAACGCTGCTTTACTTTAACCCTAGGTCAAGAACATCTTGGGAAAGTCTCAGAACTTCGTCAAATGGTCTTAGACCCCTTTTAAACTAGGGAAACGACATGTCAAGAAGCGGCAAAGAGACGACATGTATGCTATGTATAGCATCAGAACAGGAAAGGAAACGTGCTATTGCGGAGAGTTAAAATAACAGGCAATCTTCCTGAAATATAATATACAGTAGAAGGCGGTTATATCGGGATAGTCGATACTTTCCAAATTTGGTCCTTACAACCCTGCCCCGTAATTTCCGATTTGAGAACACAGACAAGGGGCGTAACCTCATCTAAATTACGCTGGCCTTTTTTTCTGCCGAAAACAAAAAAAAAATGTAAAAAAACCCTCTGCGAAAAATTTAGCGACGGGATCAGGGAAATTCCATTAACTCGAACTTCGAGTGTTTACAGTGAAAAGGTTTGCAGCGCTTGACACCAATTGACAAATGTCACATGTTTAGGATAGTCTAGACAGACAGATTAGGACTAGGGCCTTTGAAAAAAAAAACCCAAAAAACCTAGAAGACCGAGGGGTACAGAAGATCGATTTTTTTTTGTGGCGTTGTTTCATTCATTAGTCTCCAGCTGCATTTGGGTGTTGTTTGTATGCTGTTTTCGGCTAATATGTCGTGTCACTCAAGCAACACACAACAATCACCTCGCTAGACGGTCCGTGTGTAACTACATGAACATGCGATCACTGCTTGAATAATAATTATAATATAGCGTAGGTAAAACACTTAGCGAGGCTGGCCGTAGACAACAATTTCGAACTCAGAATATAGCCTAGGTAAAACACTTAGCGAGGCTGGCCGTAGACAACTATTTCGAACTCAGAATATAGCCTAGGTAAAACACTTAGCGAGGCTGGCCGAGACAACTATTTCGAACTCAGAATATAGCCTAGGTAAAACACTTAGCGAGGCTGGCCGTAGGCAACAATTCCGAACTTAGAACCTTGTTTGTCTATCAATCATTGCATGCTGTCAACCAATAAAGGATTATTTCAGCTTGTTTTAACAACACTANGCACACTCTGTCATGATGTGAGATATGGTGAGAGGACAGCTGCACCTTATGCATTCGGGTGGATCCTCTCCGTTTAGAAGAAAAGAGTGTGTAAGGTGTGTATGACCTAATCTTAAGCGGCTGAACACAATCTCGTCTTTTCGACGAGGCTGTGAAGTGTTATGAGATGGTCCTAACTGTGGTTTAATTTGAAAGAGTTTGTTATTTGTCTGCATGTCCCACCGGGCCTGCTATTTTTCTTGAATATATGAACGGAAAGTGCTTTTGAGATCAATGGGTGGGGTATTTTTATATTGTATGCCAATTTCTAAGGCCATTTCATCAGCAATCTCATTTCCTTCTATACCAATATGGCTTGGAATCCAAGCTAAGGAGCTAAGCTGGCCGTAGACTACAATTTCGAACTCAATATATAGCCTAGGTAAAACACTTAGCGAGGCTGGCCGTAGGCAACAATTCCGAACATAGAACCTTGTTTGTCTATCAATCATTGCATGCTGTCAACCAATAAAGGATTATTTCAGCTTGTTTTAACAACACTTAATATGTGATGACTCGTACAATGGATAAGAAAGTTATATCGTAACAGCCGGGTTTTCGTTCTGAAATAATCTCCGTTATAATAAGGCCATTGTACCAATACCCAATAAGAGAGGAGAACGAGGATTTGAAATTTTGCCGTGACAACCGAGATCCCGTTATATCCCTGGTCATTATTAATTGGACCCACTTCTGTGTTCCTACTGTGCTATGTTACGAGGTGCGATCCGAAAGTCTCCGAACTGTGGTTATACAAACTCGTAGACATTCTCTTGGTACTACATTCCACCATTACCTTCGACGTCATTCATTTGGGAGTCAGCATAATGATTTCAGCGCTTCTGCCAAGCCTAGAAGCACTCCTGAAAGTCTTTATGTAAGCATATCAAGCATCACCTACGATTCCTCGCATTATCTCTTCTGTAATCTCAGATCCAGACGATTACTTCTGTCCGGATCCTTGTTTTAGACTTGGGCTACGCTTGTTTGGTCCTTGCAATTAGACGACAAGGGAAGCCATACCGCTTCCCTAGCAAAGAAAGCATCAGTCTCTAGGCAAGCCACAATGGGTGCGACTAATGCGGAAGAGACAGGAAACAATGCACTGACTTGCGAGTGGTGTTTGCTATACTCATATCTTTGTTTCATTCAGTAGCATAAAGATCACCTTTGATACTTGCCACATTCCAACACAAGGCCGTATATAAAATGTTTCGCTAACAAATTTGAAACTGCAGGTGTTGCCGCTGTTTTGCCTAACCTTTTCCTTCCGATTTTGTACAAAATGCGACACATTTTAACACACCTCTAGTAGATATGCACCATTCCTCCCTGTGACTGGCGCGCGCCAACCAAACGAGTATTCTTTGCTAAGAACAGCTCATTGATTACAAGGAAAGGGCGTGACGTACCAATTTGTCAGACTGCGGGAACCAAACAAAGGCAGCCCAGGCTTAGCACAGACTACTTACCTGACCGTGCATCTGAAGTAGTAATGATATCCTATTACGGGAAACAGCCTGTCTAATGTCACCACGGGTTTGCAGACACTCGCTGGAGACAGTCAACATAGAGACAGGTCAGATAATATGCATAGTTCCTTTCGTTACAGTGGTGAACAAAACTAAGCAGCAACGGTAGCAGTAAGTAACAGCAGCAGATACGGAAGTAAAAATCTAAATACCAAAGCAACCCTTTCACGGATAACATGTCCTTTCAATCGCTGATCGCCATTCTCCTTTTGTCTATTACTCTTTTGAAAATGTTTCGATTTCTGTCCATCCAATATTTCCTTTTGGTTGCAAAGGGCTACAGCTTCCTAGCACAAAGTGGACAGTCTTCTACATAGCACCAGGAGTCTCAAAGAAACGCAATAATATGCTTACTATATTTCAAGAGAACCCGCACTCTATTGGCTACCTTGCTCTGTGTTTAGTGCATTATGCTGGATACTTACCTCAACAGGAAACATATTATTAAAGTCGACAATAACAAACACTGAAGAGTGAGGATAAATCTAAACATTTCCTCAGGAGGAGAAGAAGGAGGAAGGGTAGGGTCAAAAGCAAAAGCAAAAAAAAAAAAAATGAGTACACACTGGCAATATCTTTGGCATCTTAAAAGGAGTGCTTTGATAGGCGTGGCTAGGCTGGAAGAAATTTCAAATGAGTCTCAGACTCCTAACCGGAATTCTTGCCTACCATTTCTGATTTCAATTCGTACTCTAAACCTAACTCTGCCCCGAACCCTCAGCTAATGCTAATGCTCATCGGGACAGGAGCATCAGTCGAGACGAGTCCCTAACCCCAATGTCCGTCGAGTTATAAACATCAGGTGTCAGTCCCATTCAGAATTCCTCCTACCAGGCTAAAGTTTGGGCAGAACAATCGCCATTGGGATATTCCCTAGACAATATCTGGAGTCTAGTCAAGTGCCTTTTCAATCCAAGGGTGCTTTTTCTTCCATTGCCTTGCCCCTAACTCTAACTCCACCACCCCCCGGCGATCAGAATAGTTCCAGAAATTTGCCAAGGCATTTTTCTTAGTGACTCAATGATCTAGTCTAGAGGGATAATTCATAACAAGACACACACTTTGATACCTACACTGTTGTATACATATTATGACTGCCACACTCAAATAAAACACTCCGGAAGATCTGTGTGATCTACTATGCATCACCATCCTGTTGCTGTTGCAAGAAAGACAGTCTTTGTATTTGTGAAGTCTATGGGTTATAAGATTAGCATACGTTCATACATTTAGAGAACATTGTTTTCGGAAAAAAAGACATGAATACGGAGTGTGACGGCCAAAGTTGATTAGTGTCGGTGCAAAGTGCAAAGATATAATATAAAGCAGGAATTTCCTATTCTTACTAGTCAAAGCACCCGCAAATTTGCGGCGTAATCGTGCGACCAAACTACATCTACAAGTACTACAACATTAACACCGCTGCTCGTTTTGTAATTATTGTGATCACACACATAATTGTTTGTAAAAGTAACGGTTAAGGCTGAAAAAACGAAAAAAAAACCAAAACGCTAAAAAGTAATGATTTCTCCCAATGCCAGCCTCCCTAAAAAACCCCCCATTTTTGAGGAGTTTGGCCTCAAAACACCAATTTGGCTGCAGACACCACAACAATAGTGACATCATGAGCATAAAAAAATGTCAATTTAAAATTTGGAACAGGTCATTTGGAAATTGGAAATCCATTTTCCACATATTTCGGAGACAATCAGAAACATCGCTGTCCATCAATTTTTCAAATAAAAGGACCACTTATAGTCGGTTTGTGACTTACACATGATGAATTAGCGGAGATATTAACCTATACGATGTGCATGGGAGGAAGCGTTTCTTGGCTGTTGGTACAGCCAAGTCTATGACTTGCATCTGTCTATCGGAAAGCGCCAGTATTCTCACTGATGGTTCACACGACCAAAGTCATGTTCATTCTAGTGATTCTGCTCCTTTTCATAACGATGATTTGTTCACTCTGGCGATCGACTCTGCTACGTACATATATTCTCGACCCGGCATCTGATACAAATGCTCAGTTTCAATTTCGAAGATCGGAAGTAAACATTTCAGGGGCGAACCGCAAAAACCAATGACGTATGGTCCATTTAAAAACAACGAACTGGGACCGTATTCACGAAACAAAGAAAATTTACGTAATTATCAAAATAATACTTGCGGACCGTTTTAAGGCGAAGAAATTATCAAAAAAAACCACAAAAAACAAACACCTTTAGACCAAGAGGAAGGTGTATGCAAAATTTCGGGTTGGTTGGTGCACAAATGGTCGAGATATGGCTCTTACAAAATTTCACGAGGTTTTTTATAATATAAGAAGATAAGATTGTGGCCTACGCAGAAGATCCCGTGCAATGTCAGGAACTTCGATGTACTCAATCCCATTTTGTCACCTCATTCTACATTCACCTAAGTCATTTTTTTTGTTTATGATTTGAGATGTTTATTTTACTATGGTCTTCCTTTTAGTTTTTATCTTCTTTTCCCGATCAAAACAAATATAGAATTTTGACTGGTTATTACAACCCAATGTTACAAGCTAAACCACATCTGCCTCCTTGTCTTGTTTTGAGCAACAAGTTGAAAGCACCAAATTTCTCAAAACCTCGAAATATGACTTACATTTTTATCTTTAAATGGCAATAACTAACAAATTTGATAGAATGTTCCACTTGCAAATTTGAGACCGTAGATGGTTGCCGCCATAGTGCTGAGCTTTTTTCTTCCGTTTTATACAAAAGACATCTTTTAACAAACCTTTGTAGGTATGCATCCTTCCCTACTCAGTCTGACTGGCGCGCACCAAACAAAAGCAAAACCTTTGCTAAGGACTGTCCATTGAATACATGGAAGGATTGTGGTTTTCCATTTTGTTAAACTGCAGGGACAAGACAAACACAGCTCTGGGACTCGCCTTGAAAAGGGATGCTTTTTCTTTCCTGTCCCTATCTCTAAGCCTACTCGTAAACCAAACCTGAGAACCCATTGGGAGAATCCCGAGATTTCGCCTTTTGTTTTTAACTTCCTGGTATAGACCTAGTTCTCTGTACAGTAATGTTAGGGTATCGGATTTCTGGGAAAGGAATCGCCTTCAGGTTTGCCGATGAAGCCACTTATTCAAATGAATGCATTGTCTTGCGCTTGCACGGATGCCATCCCTTTGAGGGGCAAGAGAGGTTAATGATATATCCCATCCATACTACGATTACTGTAGCTGGTGCCTTAATAGCACAATGGTGGGGCATTCCTTCAAAAAATGCATCCTTTGAGAGAGTTCTCGGACATATTTAGTCTCACTATTTTCTAGATGCTCTCTCTACCCCTAACCCTAACCTATCTTAGAAAATCTTAGGATATTGCTACTTTCATTCATATTTTACAACTTTCTCTGTGGCGAGACGAATCCCCTAAATTATGACTCTCTGATTGCTTTGCCTCTCTTGCCACTGATATTTCAAGTCGTCAAAGTCTAATCAACTTAAGATTTGACACCGAAGACGCCACCTCTTTGCTGATGAGCATGTACCATGTATAGGAGTAAGTTTATTTGGTCCCTGCAATTTGACGAAAAGACAAGCCACATCCTTTCCATAGCGAAGGAAATATCAGGGATACGTTTTTGGTTGGTGCCAGTCACAGTGAGGGAAGATGCACATTTACTAGAGGTTAGTTAGAAATATGAGGTCTTTGATCATCGGAAGACAAAACTCAGCAACATGGCGGCCACCATTTACGGTTTCAAATTTGTTAGTGGAACGTGTTATCAACAGCCTTGTATCGGAGAAGGATGTTGCAAGAGCCAACGGTGGTATGTATGCTAATGAATGAAGCAAAGACATAAGTATAGGGAATAACACTTGCAAATCACTGCATTATTGTCTTGTTCTTCCGCACTAGTAACAACCGATCTTGGCTCGCCAAGAAACTGATGCTTTTTTTTGCTAAGGAACGGTGGTGGCTTCCCGTTTTGTCACCAGCAGCAGGAACCGAACAGACATAGTCGTGTATTCACGGTACTGTGGCGCTCTATCACACAGCAGTGTGGAAATATTATAAGGAATATAACATAAATATGTGATTAAAATGAGTGATATAGTAGATATTTAAACAAATATCTGAGATGCTGCAGATTTGGCGGGGCGTGAGATGTTTCCTTTAGTCAAGATAGAATTAGAGTCACTAGAACTAGAAATACTGTATTGTCAATTGTGGTCTCGATGTGTCTGTATTGTGCATTCATTCCGCCAGTTCTTAGTCAATGGATTCTTTTATCTCAGGCACTGAGAATAGATCAGAAGTTCTAGACCCGCATTCCTTCTAGCCTATCCGTGAATATCAATGGCGTCGGATACACAGCATCTAAATCCGAGATCATGTCCATCCCCCCCCNCCCCTATTTTTTTTCGGTAAATAGCAAAAGTATACGATTGCGATTGCGCATCTTGTCTACAAATGTTTCTGCACATGAATATATCACTCACACACACACACACATACACATACACACACACTCACACACACACACACACTCACACACACACACACACACCACACACACACACACACACACACACTCAATCACACACATATACATACGTAGACACACACACGCACGCACACTCACTCACACACACACACACGTACGTAGACACACACACACACTCACTCACACACACACACACACACACACACACTCACACACACATACATACGTAGACACACACACACACACACACACTCACTCACACACACACACACACACACACATACACACACACACTCACTCACACACACATACACACACACATATACACACACACACACTCACACACACACATACATACACACACACACACACACACACACACACACACACACACACATCAAATTTATTGAACTGATTAAACCGTCTGTCTCCACTGGTTATCTCTGCTATCGGCTCAAACCATGTAAGTGGGGGGTGGAGGGTGGGGGCGGGGGAAAGGGAGAAGAGTGACAACGTGTACAGCCGAATGAAACGAAAAACCGGAGAGTCTGCCTTTTCTGTGGTTGTCTTTTAAGGTTGTCATTGTTATTGCTGTTGAGTCATTCCATGTAAAATGTTACCTGAGAACCAATTTTTCAAATGCAAGTTAGTATAAAGCAAGTTGGTGCATCCTTGCGCAGAACAGTTGAAATAACAGTTTTGGTAGACGTTTCCTTCATATGCATGGCCATGTGCAAAGCAGCTTTTTTCTCTATAATATTGTGTTACCAATGTGTCCCATCAGTTACCGATTTTTGTCACATCGGTTAATTGAGAAAGACGGCCTAGTGTGCTAAATTATTGTTGTTGGATAAAATTGCTTTATTCACATGTTAAGATACATTATCTGAGTGTATAAAAATATGTTGTTCTATTATCAGTGGTTGAATTTCAGAAATTTTGCTACTTTGGGTTGCCATGTAAAAACGAAGGTACTTTTCTTTTTTTTTTTGCCCCATCAGCTACCAACCCTATGAGGTGTGATTATGAGGTGAGATCCAAACTATCTCTTAAGTCAAATGTTAGTTTTGTCAGTTAATTTGCCATTTCTTTTTTTTATTTGTGTAAAGAAAACTAAACAAAATGGATTATAAGTAAATCTGCGAGATGATTTTTGTTTGAAAAAAACTGTCTAAATGTCCCGTCAGTTACCATGGAATAACCCTGTTAGTGTTGTTCTCTGGATCTGCCTTTACTCGCTCTAATGGCAGCTTGGCATGTTGTCAGTGTCATCAGTCGTATCGACTGTGTGCCTATACTGCTGTCAACCAGCATTTCACTTGTTTGCAATTTAATTCCTTACCCACTCTCTCTTTCTGTCTTCCATACTTTCACTCATCTAAATAAACCAAACTTATGACATGAAGTAATGAACTTATGAAATTTATTCTTTAAAAAGAAATGTCAAAACCCCAAATCTCATTTTAATTTTTTTAAAAAATGCGTCATGGATTCACAACAAACGTTTTTTGCAGGTTGCCTGGACGACAATCTGACCGTATCCCTTAGTTATCTATTACATCTTAAGAAGTTACATACATTATATATCAGGATTAATGTCGCCAAAAATGTATCAAAGAATCAGACTTAGCAAAAATATGATATCAAAGGACCATCAAGGGACCAAGTGGCGAAAATGTATCAAAAGAGCAGAGCAGTGAAAAATAATATCAATAGATAATGGTGACGGAAAATGTATGACAGGACCATGGTTACTAAAATAAAATGGCGAAAAATGTATTAAAAAAACATAGGTTGGCGAAATACTATGTGTTATAGTTATAGCACAGGGTAGCGAAAAACATCAATGGATCAAAGTGGCGGAAAATGTATGAAAGGATCAATGTTGTAAAACAATGTCTAAAAGGACCAGGGTGGAGAAACAAAAGTGGCGAAATATATATCAAACGACCAGGGTGGAGAAACAAAAGTGGCGAAATATGAATCAAACGACCAGGGTGGCGAAATATGTGGTGGACACGTGGCGATGAATTTATTAAAGGATCAGTAAGAATGAAATACTGAAAATAGCAGCTCTGTTTGGGATACTATCACTTAGTTTCACTAAGTCGAATCAACTGCAGCACTTGGCAACGCCAGTTTCTTCATCCCTTCTGCAAACTACCAAGATCAAATAGAATTCTGCAGTCTATGGGAATATAGCAGTATTCATCCAATTAGTTATCCAATGAACTTTCTACTTTATGAAGTGACACAAATGATCACCAAATAATAAACGAAAAACCGAGCAAAAGTATGTATGTCTCGTTAAAATTAGCTAAGCAAAGATCACAATATTGCATTCATAGTTTATTGGTTACAAATCTTGACCTTCTTCCTGAAAGGCAGCTACTGATGATACCAAGGCCGATGTGGGTATTCCCAGGTTCAGACAGCGCGTAAGGCATGACCGTAGGCGACTCTTTGGTAAATTTTCTCTCTTTCGAAAAGGCGTTACTCTATTCTATAAATTTATCCTCGTCCTAAAAATGTCAGACGAATATAACTTCTTTCGACTGTGTTACACACGGTGAACCGGAAACTCACAAGCTCACCTGGTTTCAAAAATAGCTCGAGGATCACATGATCACTTGGAAGGGTCTATGAGAACCGTATTATCTTTAAAGAAAAATGAAAAAGAGAGGGTGGGTGTGCCTGCTTCGTCCTGATGCATGAGACTGTTATTTTATGAAGCTTTTACAGTAACCCACGGGCCACACTTTACAACTCTGATGAGTCATGTTATTGTTAGGCAGCGAGGCCGTGTGGTTTTTCTGTCGTATTCAGAAACTGAA
>JAWQUT010000064.1:228241-245716 GCA_033807755.1 Ellobium chinense | reverse complement strand
ATCCATGTTCTTAGAGGAATTAAAAACGATGGCTAGAGTAATGTTATTGTTTCGATTATTATTGTCCACTTATTGACAGACGAAGATTCACGTTCTTAGACTATGGCGGACGAGTAATGTAGTCTAATTGTTTCGTTTGTTATTGGTCCATCTTCGAACATTCGACGATTCATGTTTTTATAGAGATTAGAAACTATGCAATTAGTAAGTATGCCCACTGGGTCTTCAACATTGCTTAACATTACAGCTACCTACCCACATGGTAGTGTTGACCTCAGGAGAGCCAAGAAAATCTGCCTTAACTGTGCATACGACAATAATACTGCCGGACACAAAAGTTTCATACTTGATGCTCACCTCCAGGGCTTTAGAAGGCGGTTCTAGTCAAATACAGTAAATTGATATTTAAATAAGGAGTCAGTTCCAGAGGAAGAAGGAAAGGAGGGAAAGTGGGGAGGTGAGGGTGAGGGAGAGAGAGGGAGAGAGAGGTAGAAGGGAAAAAGAGAGAGACTGAGAAAATGGGGAGGAAGAAATGACAAAATAGGGAGGGGGGGGAGGGAGAAAAAGAGAATGTGTGAGAGAAAGAAATAGCAGTTCCCGAGTAAGTTGGGAAGGAGAGCAAGTGGTGAAGCGAGGGAATAAGAGTGAGAGAGAGAGAGAGAGAGAGAGAGAGAGAGAGAGAGAGAGAGAGAGAGAGGAAAGAATTAGGGAGGGAGAGAGAGAAGGAAAAAGAGAGAGATTGAGAAAAAGGGTAGGAATAAAGAGGAAGAAAGAGAAAGAGAAAGAGAGAGAGAGAGAGAGAGAGAGAGAGAGAGAGAGAGAGAGAGTGAGAGAGAGAGAGAGGGAGAGAGGAAGAAATAAAGAGGGAACTAGACTAGACAGAATATATCAGTTTTTGTTAGAATGAGTTTTATGCTCCATTGATATCCTTAATTATTTTAACGAGCCCCCTCATGAAAACCTTGCCTACGGACGGCCTTATTTGAGCGAAAGCCGCCATAGCCACATATTCAAAATTTATAAATGAACATTCCTCCCTCCTCTCTTCTCCTCTTCCACTCTCTGTCTTCTTCTCTTTATCTGTCTCCTTTTTCCTTTTCACCCACCTTTTTTTTTCTGTCTTCCTCGTTACATTGACCTACTTACGTGTTACGATAAGTGTCACTGTGTCCTCGATGTAAGTAGGCATGAGGGCCTGTTCGTGGTAAGGGGATCGGGTCGACGGGGTAGAGATGGTAGTGGTGGTGGTGGTGGTGGTGGTGGTGGTGGTAGTGGTGGTAGGGGTGGTGGTAGTGGTGGTAGGGGTGGTGGTGGTNTTGTTGGTTGTTTGGAATGAAACGTCTGTGCTATTTTCATCAGTGGTGGTGGTGTTGTTGTTGGTTGTTTGGAATGAAACGTCTGTGCTATTTTCATCAGTGGTGGTGGTGTTGTTGTTGGTTGTTTGGAATGAAACGTCTGTGCTATTTTCATCAGTGGGGGTGGTGTTGTTGGTGGTTGTCGGGAATGAAACGTCTGTGCTATTTTCATCAGTGGGGGTGGTGGTGGTGGTGGTGGTAGTGGTCGGCGTCGTCGTGGTTAATGTAGAAGTCATGGTTGTCGGGAATGAAACGTCTGTGCTATTTTCATCAGTATTTCCTGAGTCTTGTGTTATATTGTAGACAGACACTTCCGAAAAAGCCGTTTCGGTTGTTTGAGCTTCAACTCCTTTATTCTGGAGAGGCGCGTATCCTGATGATGCTTCATCCCTTTCTGGAGATTAGTTGAAAAATATATAGAGAAGAACATTTGTAATGGGTGTTTGTTTGATATCAGATTTATGAAATGAGTTATATACATTTAGAGGCTCGCGAATACGATAAAATGTCTAACGAATTTCATTAATCTGATATCAAACAAATACGAGTTTCAGACTCTTTTTACCATATTATTACGAGTATAAACTCTAACTAATGAAAAAAATGAACTTTTAATCGTGAAAAGGACCCTGAGGAGGCCCTCACCCTGTTTGAGACAGTCATAGCCTATCAGTCACAGCTGAACGGAATGAACCGCAGTTACGCGACACAAAGTAGATCCAAACAGCTGACAATCATCGATGAAAATTTAGATCACAGAAACACTGTGGCATTTCACGTACTGTACTTTTGAAGTCAAATCTTTAACTGAACTGAAACTAATACGTGAAGAGAACGATGGCAAGCGATAAGAAGTATTTTTTTTTTAAAATCTAGACAGAAGGGAAACCCGACGGCAGTAAAAATATTTACGAAATAAAAGACGTTACATATTCATACGCCTAGAGGTTTCCAAGGCTTTCAACCAAAGTATTCGTAAACAGGCCAAAGGTCAAATTTATATAACGTGTGACATAGCAAAATATTATTATATGTTTTTATGTGCCCGGAAATAGGCCTTGTTTATATGATAAATACATCGAAATTCAGTACATGTTTTGTTTCCATGCGTTCGCCTGCGGAGATGTGGATGGGGGTTATTTAAAAAATTTAGCGTTTTTGTTTTGTTTTTCAGTTACACTGGAAGTAGCCATTTGGCAGTAAAGGCAGCCCCATCTACTATTTCAAATTTGTTAGTGGGACTTTTTATCAACTGCCTTGTGTCAGAGGAAGATGTGTCAAGAATCAACGGTGGTATTATGCTAATTAATGAGGCAAAGACTTAAGTATCAGAAACCCAACTAGCAAGTAGGCGCTGTCTTTTCTAGCTCATCCACATCAGTTGCAGACATCTTGGCTTGCTTAGAGACCCATACTTCCGTCTCTTAGAATCTCCGAGGAACCGAGAGACCGCTCACAGAATAAAAGGACACTGTCTTCTCCTCGCAGTTACCGAGGAGCAGCAAAAAATTTCACATAGTTTACGAAATCTCTGAGACTTTGCAATAAGCAACACGCAATGCATGTCAGAATTAATTTTTTACTCTCGATACAGAGAAGAGAGAACCGTGGATAATTATATTTTAACAAGACTAACACCCCATTTTACAAATGGGCAGGCAGGCAACGCACCAGCGGCGAAAGAATACCTAGCGCACCGAAAGGCATCATAGACGAATGCATTAGACTCCGTGAAAAAATTGGACGATTGGCGAATCGGGCGGATTGAAAAGATCTATCGGAGATTGTATTTCGTTGTTATACACAATCTTTTTTTTTTTTTTAAGAGAAAATAAAATAAAGAGGACTTATGTGTATAGTTACCTTTCGTGTTTATTTCTACGAATTTAAATGAAAACCGCATGCTTTTTCGTTACATAGTTCTCAAGAAATCCGTGACACAAATTTGGCTGACGCGTTTTATTAATATAGATAAAAGATATGACAGAATGCCTCCTGTTATGCACCCACCCACCCCTCCTCACCTCTTCACTCACACACTCCTAATCAGTCCCCAGAGCTGATCTAAGAGAGATTATCCTAATACGTAATTATATTCTCTACGAAATCTGCCGGACTTCTGGGTTCGACAAGAGCTAAGTGCAGCGTCTTGTTGTCATGTTGAAGGCTAAAGCGTTATATTTTTCTAGAAAATAAAAACTCATGATGTTCGCCCATACCCAAAATTACAGAGGGAAGGAAAAAAATCATTTAACTTCATGACAAGGGAAAAGCCCTCAGCTGCTCATTACTAATTCCATGTGATATTTACTTTGACTTACTGTGGCGGAAGACACCCTGAAGGGAAGAGAAAGAAAGATATAGGAGTTAAAGGGGACTTTATTTACATTTGACCACATTAAATTCAGTTATTGATTGGCATGAGTAAATTGAAGAGCGTTTTTCCAGAACGCACTAAGTCCAATTTACATTTTTTGTCAGTAGAAACAAATTTTAAGTGAAAGACAGATTAATAAACATCCTCACAACAAGAAGATTCTATAGTTAAACTCCGACTCGATACCAACCTTTAACCTCCGTGGAAGTGACCGATACGGTGCATGCGCGAGGACTAATCGCGTTTTGGAAAGCCAGAGAGCTTGGACCCCTTTAGAAAAAACGGCAATATTTTACCAGCTTGGTTAATGTGGTCTAAGCTTGTTTTGAAGCATCAGCAAATCACAGGATGAAAAGAGAGTAGGAATGCCTTGATGTGAAACACTTAGCTAAATTTTCAACGAAAGTGGACTTAGTGACTTTTGGAAAAACGCTCTTCAATTATGCTGTCACAGAAATTTGAAGAGCTGCACAAATCATTATGGAACTATTGATAACTTTTAAACTACCTATCAGCGTTCAACACTACCTTTAACTGTCAAATAAACTCTCTAAATTACCTAGTATGGCACTTTCGTCAAGGGATGCTTAAGGTTACTTACTGCATAGCATGCCAAACGGTTCCTCACTTACTCAAAGACGGCATGGGAAGCAATTACATTCACAGTTTAGCCGCTTAGCTCTTTGCTGCTTTGAAAAGTAGTCTGACGACAAAACTTACCTTATTTGGATATCTGAAATGAAAATATGCCAGCATTAAGTGGCGTCTATCATTTTTACTTTATGAGAGTAAAGTTTGAAATAAGTGGGAAGTTGTTATCGGAGACTGAAATGATTTTTTACTCTGAAGTTCATTAGAAGAAAAAAACAACAAAAAAAAACAAAACAGGAAGACAGACAGGAGAAAGCTGAAGAGGAAAAAAATAATGGTCACAACCTGCAGTGATTTACTTTAGTTAACTCAAAATCTGGCCAGAAACACTATCACTAAACCATCAGTACATTATGAACAGAGTATTGACTTGAAAGAAAATATGCAGCCTTTCCTGCAAAAAATTTGATGTAACATTTTTTTCTTCATTTGTTTGTTTGAGATAACGTTTTACGGCTCGTCAAAACGATTACGCCAGTATTGTGCTTTGCTGGCTGTGAGACTAAAATTACTGGATATTTTTTTTCTGTGTGCGTGCCCTCTATTCTATTTTATTGTGTGTGTGTGTGTGTGTGTGTGTGTGTGTGTGTGTGTGTGTGTGTGTGTTTTGCGCCTCTGTATGTTATGCTCGTTGTAGTCTAATTGCTGTGCTTTCTCTGTATCGTTTGCTCATATGTATGCTATGTATGTATATCTGAGCTGCTAATAAAGTTATTAAGTTAAGCCTTGCTGGCTGTGAGTCCAAATTACTGGCTAGAATTTTTCTATCAATTTTGCCCGGACAACGGCGACAGTTTGACCAAATAAAACGATTTGAGTTGATAATTTCTCGAGCCTTTCTTTGAAAAAAAAGCAAAAAAAAAACAAACCCCAGGTCCATTCCTATATTGCGCATGTTGTGTGTACAAGGTCGTTTTCCACAAAAAAAAAGAGGATGGGGGGATCGTGTAAAGCTATTTTATTCCTTTTTGTTGGTATGAAGAGAACCAATTCCATACAAAATTATTATTAGGTGCCTAATACTGAGCTCAAACATCAATATAAAGTTGCGCGCGCGCGCGCGCACACACACACACACACACACACACACACACACACACACACACACACACACACACACACACACACACACACACGCACGCACACTCACACATGTTCTTGTTGTTCAGAGTTGCCAATGAAACTGCTTGTAAAAGCTTATGAAGGAAGGTTAGGGGTATCTAACACATTTTGACCACATTTAGAAACCCGCTTAACATGACTGATGAGCTTAAACATAAGGCAAACACAGTATAAACCAGCATTTTAGCATAAATGTGCAGAGTCGATACTGTGAGACAAATTCAAGCGTCTTTTAGGCAGGGTCTCCCCAGAACAACGGTGGGGATTTTATCCTGACTGTCTGATTCACTTAATTTTCGCGCTTTTTAAAAAATGTTCGTATTGACATTTTAATGCTTAGGCAGCATCCTTAAAAGGCGTAACATCTGTTGTTTATTCGACTTCGGAATGATATTATATTCAGAGTCCGCCATGTGTTCAGTACCGAGAGATCAGACATTTAAGTGGACACCTTCTGAATACACATGTCAATTAAAGATAACTGAGAGCGTGCGTTTTAACGATGGGATCTGTTACTACTGTCATAATTACATACATATATCAGTGCTGAGTGCACACTTGGTGGTGTTCAGCATGCTGAGTTAATGTAATTCTTAAAATGGTAACCTATTCCAATGTTAATGCGTGAGCTCTCAAATATTGCGCCTCTAGAATAGAGTCACTGGGAAAAGCTACTTCGCATTTTGGAAACCACCCTGCTTCAATCAAAATCGTGCATAGGTCATCTCGTTAAGTAAAGATGTTACAGTTTACACACTGAGTGCCACTGCATGGAAGTAAGTAGCCACAAAAGCTGTAATGCGTAAAGATGCTTCTTCCTCTTCTGTTTTTTCAGCGTGTCAGCGTGGCCGTAAGGTTTGTGAGTCGACTCCGAAACTGAAGACTTGCAAGTCTAAGGTTTATGTGTTTGACTCGCCAGCTGGGCAGTTTACGTTGCAGTGTCCTTGGAACACTTCACTTCCATTTCCTCACTCGACTGAGGTGTAAATGTGTACCTGTGTACATTCGTATTTTCAATTTTTTTTTCAATTTTTCTTCTTCTTCTTCTTCCTCTCCTCCTCCTCCTTCTTCTTCTTCATCTTCTTCTTCTGTGTTTACGGACATCTTTCATATTGTTGTGCCGGGGTTGGCTTGATTCAGAAAGAAGGCCATTGGAAGGCACTATCTTCTGCCCAAACTTTTTTTTTTTCTGTCATCGTCCATGTTTGAGCACTTCTGCAAAATGCGGAGAGAGTTTGCTCCTTCCGGCACTCAAAGAGTGGAGTCTGGAATCTGCCACTTTTGTGTAGGGGGGTGGAGGAGGGAAAGGGGGAAGAAGGGTGGGGGAGAGGGAAAGGTTTTTAAGAAGCAATGTCCAGTTCCGAGCCTGAAGCTATTCCGTTGCCCATCTCTAGATAATTTGTGTCGTAGCTCCACACCACTCTTTACATCACTTCATTTGCTTGATCCTAAGGAGAATTTAAAGTTCTTGGTAGCCGGTGGCATAGTAGGGTTACTTTACTGCGCGCTTAAATATAGTTTGTTCATTTTGAAGTCCTATCGTGGGGCAGCGTGGCTGAATGGTTGCGATTTTGGACTCTAGATCGAATTCAATTGCCAACCTCGGTCATGGTGTACGTGCTTTGGAAAAGCTTTTCATTCACATTTTCCTCAGCCCATCCGTCTGTAAAAAATGGTACCTGGCTATGGCAGTGAAAGATATTGTCAGAATGTTTGTGATCAGCACCTGTGTATGGCTATGACAGCAGTAATGTGTACTCCCCAGGGAGCTGAGACATTTCTAGAGTTACCTGGCCCCCCTAATAGTGTGAAGTCGCGTGAGCGGGCATTGGCCTGGATACGACACTTATCAATCGCATTAACTATCTTACCGCGAAACATCGAAGCTCAACCGGATCTTGACCAAGCCTTCATCGTTTTGGGTCAAGTCATTGAGTGTCAGCATTTTGATGCCGATACCATCCGAAAACGTCACTCTGTTAGTTCCATTGTAAATGATGAATCTGTGAGACTAAATCAAATGGAAACAACGGTAGAAGCATGCTTGTGTAGAGTAAGATAAGATAAGATAAGATAAACTTTATTGATCCATGCATGGAAATTTGTTTTGAACAAGTGCATAACAACAAAAGATAGATTAATAACATACGTATTACATCATTGTAAAAACGAAACCCATCGCACCCAGACACAGCATAGGTCTGCACACCCACTCACTCAGACCTACATAACACCAGCACACGCACGCACGCACACACGCACGCACGCACACACACACACACACCACACACACGCACACACGCACACACGCACAAACACACACACACACACACACACACATACATATACGCACACAGAAAAACGTATGCACACACACACACACACACACACACACACACGAGGACATCTATGCTCTAGTCTCGCCTACTCACCTCGTTCCTAGAGTAATCAAAGGATGCGAGCGGTATGGCTTGGTTGTTTTTGCCCTTGATTTGGAACCAGTCTATGCGGGCGAGGGTGAAATACATCTAAACCAAGTGAGCCCCAGATAGGGGGTTGGGGGGGGTGCGGGAGAAGGGAAACAAACGTTATGATATGAACTCCAGATCAACACACACACACACACACACACACACACACACACACACACACACACACACAGAGCAGACACAAACACACTCAAATACACACACAAGCAGGCTGACAGAGAGGCAATCAAGCGGGCAGACAACTATGCACACGCGCATGCACGCGCGCGCGCGCGCGCACACACACACACACACACACACACACACACACACACACACACACACTCACACACACATCGAGAATAAGTTGTGTATTGAGTCATCAGAAAACAACTACAGTTACAGATACATAATTCATTTCTGATTTATACTGCCTGTTAGAAAGAAACTCATCAATGTGTGCATATATAATTTTCCCAGTATCGTAGGGTTATTGGAACATGGTTTTTATTCACAATAGTCTGAGTCATTGTTAATGATTGCTTTTTATGTGTTTTTTTTATGTCAACACATCGCTTTAAAATTTAGCATGATGCATGTGCTAGACAACATTTTGATTGATTTTTTTTTGGCTCTATAAAAATGCCAGATTTTCGAATTTCGTGATTCCTACGACATAATAATGCCTGAAGTAGCCGAAGTCGTCTTGATCTCCTGAGCAATCCCTCTGACTCTAAGCGATATCAGCTACATTATTATTTTATTAGTATTATTATTATTAGTAGTAGTAGTATTTTATTTAAGCAGTTGGTCTAGTTAAAAAGAGACAGATTAACTCTCGTGATACTATGATAGAATTTATTCTACCATCCGATCGCTAAGTCTGAATGTGGCAATAGAATATAATAATATGCATCTCCTTGCCGAGCGCTGGGCGCGCTAGTCGAATTTTGCAGTCCAGTGTCAGCTGATCGGGTGGCAGACAACACGAGGTGCAACGGTAACAGTGATTACGCTGCTAGCGGCAGGCTGGACCCGAGGCCCCCCGCGCTATGAGGGCATGGCCCAAGTATGATTTTTACCCCTGTTCCAGGCCTAGAAACATAGTCCCACTGAAATTTCATACTTCCACCAGAGCAGTTGTACAGTTTCCTCTCCGGATAAACAGCAAACTCTGTAAAAGACCCAAGAAACATTATGAAACCATCATTAGATGCAACTCAGCGCTCGTATTATGCTCATAAAATCTCCTCCAGAAAACTCATTCCAGAGATGAACTTCTTTCCGCTTTTAAAATGCGCGAAGAAGAAAGGGGTAAAGGCGGGGACAGATTTCCGCGATTTTGACGACGAGTGGCTCCAACCCGACCTCAAAATACACAAATAGTCCAAAGCGATTAAGAATAAAAGTATTTCCATCTGTCAGTTGCTAACAGCTTCAGTTGTATGTCATAATATTTTCATTGCAGGACCAGTTAAACTATTTACGAAACAAATCTGTTCCAACGAGTCTCTGCTTCGACGTGTTCGTCTACTTAATTTCTTATTTACTCGTTGACGGTTTGCATATAATACTGTGACTCTTGCCAAAGACGCTGCGAATGTTAAGAAAAAAAAATGATGAAAGTGATAACGTTACTACTGAAAACTAAAATCAAAACTTTCCTCCAATGTGACCGCCCACCATTACCACTCGGAAAAAAAGAATGTCGGAATGGGTAAGTTCTGCTGTTCTTCGGTGGGTTCGTATCGTCAGGACAGAGATATCTATAGATTTCAAGTATTTATCTGTAAAGGCGCAAGGCCAAATACATCCCGTGCAAATACATTTGAAAGTGTACGTATTAACGATGGGATCTCTGATCATCGTAACTCTTACATTAAATCTCCATGCTGAACGCTAATTAATAAGGATGCTTTGATGCAGTGCGGTGGTAATGAAGATTCCATCCTAGTGCGGAAGCTCTCTGTTAATCACATTGTGGCAGTGTTCTGTCCTATCGTCTTTCCATAGCTAGAATAAAGTTAGTATGTAGGCTTGACGTTGTATACTAGGATAAAGTAGTCTGTAGGCCTGACAGTGTATGCTAAGATAAAGCACTCTGTATAACTGACGGTATATGTTGGGATAAAGTAGTATATTATAAGCTTGGCGATGTATGCTAGGATAAAGTAGTCTGTAGGCTTGACGGTGTAAGCTAGGATTGTCCGTAGGCTTGACGATGTATGCTATAGTCTGTAGGCTTAACGGCGTGCTTTGACTCTTTAATCTTACCAACAACGTCCATAGTCCTTATACTTGTATGGTCACCAAAACTGCACTGGAATGTCCTTCCCTGCAATATGTGTGAGCAGTGAAGGGGTTATCATTCTAAACAACGAGGCGGTGAGAGAAGCGGACATGGGCGCAATTGAGCTTGCAGCGGACACGTAGACAGGCAAATAAGGAGAGGGATAAACATGTACATGAAAAACAGATATGCTGGCACTCAGGCAGGCAAGTAGTCAGTCATCCGGTCGGTCATGCATTCAGTCAGGCAGACAGGCAGACAGGCAGGCAGGTAGGCGGGTAACTAGTCATTCATTCATTCATTCATTCATTCATTCATTCATTCATTCATTCGCTTTCAGTCAGTCAGTCAGTCAGTCAGTCAGTCAGTCAGTCAGTCAGGCAGGCAGGCAGGCAGGCAGGCAAGCAGGCAGGCAGGCAAGCAGGCAGGCAGGTAGGCAAGCAGAAGTACAGCAAGGTTTGGTTAAGTTTATGTCGTTTTATTCTTCTTGACTCTGCCACTGCAGTCGAAAAATGTCGGATGACAAAATCTGGTGTTAACTGAAACTTTATTGACTGAACACAAGTTATTCAAATCTCCCATTCATTTACTAATTCGCTGCCCAAGATTGATACTCTCGTAAGTCCATAAATTGCCTTAAGGACTTACGCCAGTAAAGAAAGACTTGTGCATCTTACCTGATCGTCATTTGTGATGACTGGAGTGTAGTAAAAGTAATCGAAATAATGGACACTCCTTTCTTGGCTTCGGCTGTTGCAGAAGCAGGTTCCAGGTTTCAGTTCTCCGATTTTCATGTCGCACTGGAGCCAGTTTGTCACTGTGCAGTTCTGCAGATAAGCCATGAGGAACAGAATGAGAGTAGGTGTTTTCTTTTTTCAGCACGGCGTTTGCTACAAGAAATCTCATACTTGACGCTGGTGGGCATGTGAAATAGTGTTTGATAATTTATAATCTTCAAATACATTACAAAGATATAGAGCAAAAATCAGCTTGAGAGTGTAAGAATCGTACTGAAAAGAATATTGAGCAAGACCAATTGTTTCACTACGGGACACAAAGTCCAGAAAAAAACAACAAATGTAACAAAGAATAGATTCCCCCCAAAACGCTGTTTTTTTTAAATTTTCTTATAAAACATGCGGTAAAAGATGTGTTCTGTTCCCGCACGGAATGCCTGCTAGGAAGTGGGCTGAGTTTAGATGTTAATTAGAAAATTTAGAATTTCATGAATTACACCGGAAGTATGAGCTCGGCAACAATGGCGGACGTCATCCAAGTTTTCAAACTTGTTAATGGAACTTTTTATCAACAGCCTTATGTCGGAGGAGGATGTGGCAAAAATCAACGATGGAATATGCTAATAACTGGGGCAAAGTCAGAAGTACAGATAACACTCTATGGAGGTTAGAGCATTCTTTTATAAATCTTCCGCATCAGTCGCAGTCATGATTGCTTGCTCAGAGACTCACACTTCCGTTGTTTAGAATCTTTGAGGGACCGCCCACAAACTGAAAGGACCGCCCCTCTCACTATTTTTGCATTCCCTGCAGTAATTCCCGTGCGGGTCTAGACACGCATTACCCTGTTCTTCATTACCTTCTCGGGCGTGGAAATGAATTTCAAAGCACTGGGTATGTTCACATCAGATCCGTCGAAATTATGAACGCTGTAGACCGTAATCATTATAATTACTAGGAGATTAAGAAGGATGGGATGAACTAAAGAAAAGGCGAACAAACAAGAGACGGCAACTGGAGGACGAAGAGGATGAAGGAACAAACAAGAAAGGAAGACGGAGATTTCCCCAGAAGATGAAAAAGAGGATGGAAGAGCAGGGGAGACGTGAAGCAGGCGATGCAAGAAGAAGATGTTGAGGATTTGAAGTTTTAGAACATGATTTTTTTTTTTTGGCAACGTGTGGTTGCAGTCATGAAATGCATAAGCTTATTTTGTGTCATGAAGTCTTGCCAGTGTGGGCAGATGCTACTGTGTTTGTGTTACTGGTGTCTTGTTTTTTTTGGTCGCAGTGAGGGTTTTACGCTGCTTGTCTGGTTGTAAGACTAAATTATTGGGTTGAAGTTTCCAGTTTCAAACTAGCTTTTATGGTTCCAGGGCTGTTAAGGGTTTTCAGCGTGTGTAACGAGCATACAGCACCTCCTAGTCTCTTGTCACTGTCCGAGAAGATAAGGCCCCAGGTCTCATAAATTTTCCTAAAAGCCAGAGTACAATTTTTGACGTCCTTTAAAGGACTACCACTACTATTACACGACGTTAAATCGTTATTCGCTCCTTTCTTTTTCTCCATTACCCGTAACTCACAGTGAACCAAAACATAAACAGGTTATCTAATCTAATCTAATCTAATCTAATCTAATCTAATCGAATTGAATCTAATCGAATCTAAAATCTTATTTTATCTTATCTCATCTGATCTTTTCTTATCTTTATGGGGCAACATTGTCAGCGTCAAGCAACAGCGGGCATTTATCACTTAATCACTATCCTCTCCTCAGGTAGCCAACAAAATATTAGAAATTTTAGGACTCTGCTAAGGTCTCCGTGGGTAGGGAATAGGGATAGGGTTAGAGAGAAGATAGCAACACAGCCGATATAGATTTCTTAACCCAGTCCTAACCTTGCCCCTGACCCTATGTGGAAGAAGGATAAGGTTAGGGAGGAGAAAGTAACCTAGGGAAATTTCCTAAATTTATGGTTTTCTTTCCCCTGCCGTAACCCTCCATCTAATCCAGACACACCTTGGGAGAATCATTGGGTGTATTCTTTGTTTTGTTTCCGAAATGCCTTTGAACGAGGATTTACTGTCTGAAGGGAGTCCATTATCATTAACGAGATTTGTTCTATATGTCTATAAGGAACCGTGGGGCCATGGCATCACTTCAGAATCAGTGACTAGACTGTAGTTATCTGACATACATAGTCATAGTCCGTTAAATCGCACGTTTCGTTTAACAGCAGCACTTCCACTAAACAACCCTGTGCACTGAAAACTTTACGCATTTTCCTGTGTAAATGTTGTAAGCTGGGGCTGACAGAGTATTTGAAATGAGAGATAGAACAGGTGATGTTACGGCATACTGTACCTGAGACGACAGGTGACAAAGTACTCGTAACCTATCATGGAAATCATTTCTCCCAGTTCTACATTGTAAATTGCATTTGACTCTGTAAAAAGAGTGACAAAACATGTGTATTAACCCTTATAGCGATCATCGCACGATATCGTGTGTTCCAGTCCCAGGCTCCTCATGACCTTGTGTTTTCATTCTTACGTCCCCTGATGATAAACGCACGATGTCTATCGCTGATGGCCACACTGGCCATAAAGGTAAGGGTTTAAGTCCTTAGCAGCTGTACTCTCTGGGACGTGACGAGAGTAATGTTGAATGTCTTCAAAATCATTTTGCAAAGCTCAGTCCAGAATTTTTCTAAATGTCTTCTTCCTTCTGTGACCTGGATACAGGGTTGCTTTTGCACACGGTACCTAACCTCTTCCGCCAGTCCCCGTATGTAGATTCTGTGATCGGAGGGGACGGGGGGAAGGGGGGGGGTGGTCAGTTAACTTCTCGACTTTGTTATAAACATTTGCTGGACTTTTGGGATTGGACACCTATCGCTAACATCAGTTTATGTCCTTGGGAGTTTCCTATCATATAGCCTTTAAATCATGGATAAACTTTATATCGTAACTTACAGCATGCTTAACCCTCTAGTGCCCAGCGTATCAGATCTGATACATTTCGTGGAACAAAGAAACATCAAACCAAGATCATCACCCCACCATAATAGTGTGAAGTTGCATGAGCGGGCATTAGCCTGGATATGTGACTTATAAACCGCATTATTATTATTATTATTATTATTATCATTTTGATGCTTTTTCCAGCATAGTGGATCCAGAAGTGATTCAAAAACTGGAGCTCGGACTTTTTGTGCTATTGTAAATCTGGGCACTAGAGGGTTAAGCTCCCTGACACTAGTATTGAGCACACCATTCTGACTGACTTCCTTCAGGGGAAATAATCCTGGAACCATTCCACAGTGGGAACACACAGTGCTTTGTAAAGGCATTGGAACAGGCTTAGACTTAGAAAGGAGAATGCACACATGAGAGAGTTCCTATACAAATTTAGTGTCTAGGTGTGGGACGGTGAGAAATGATTGAGTTGAACCATTGCCGGGGAATTTCTGGAGTGGTGTCCCTTGTTGTGCTCACAACGAGAAGAAGAAGAGAGTAGTAAGCATATAAACTTCAAAATCGATAGCCCCAGAGAGGGCGACGCCCTTTTAGTGAATATCGTTTGGAGGTTCAGCAAACTGTCGTCACGTGAGCCAACTCCTTTCTTCGCCTCACCAAGAACTGCACTTTGTTCGGCCTGTCTGGGATCGCCTACTGTTACTGGAGTTCACTGGCACGTGAAGGAAGTCACTCCGCCTCGTCTGCGCCCTCCTTACCTTTCCACCGGTCTACATTAACATAGGGACTCTCCCAAGGTTGCCTTTTCTTCATCAGTCCTGTTCTTACAACCAAACCCAAGTAGTAGGCGGGAGAGTCCCGGCAGGCGACTACGAAATTTGCTGGAGTTACCGGTTCAGCTCGATTTCAGTGCTGTGCCGTAACTCTCTGTTACATAGTGGTGTTGCATGCCCAGCAGAGCTACAACATCTTTATAACTAAAGTTGAATGGTTCACAGCCTAACACCACAATCCCTCCTTCTTAACGTTAGTTCAAAACGTTGTGCCATCTAATGTGGGAAAGTTGTTTGGTTTTTTTTTATTAATGATACTATGCAGATATTTGAAGCTTAGCAAAACTCTTGTGTTAAAATTTTATTATCTGATACAATGGAATGTGCTTCCAAATGCACTTAACACCCATAACAAGAAAAAAATCGCGAGGTTGCAAGCCGGGATCGAACCGGGTCCGTCTGCTTTTTAATCCAGCGGCATTGACGGGATAATAATGACGACGTCCTTTATGGCGAGTGAAATCTTTATTGATTACTGTGTGTACAGTAATATTAGACATGGTTTAAAAACAAATTAGGATCTGGAACTGGTTACCCTACCCCTATCCCTCATCCTACCTCTATTCCTCCCATACCCTAATCGTAATGCCCATCGAGACGAGAAAATCATTCCAGAAGAGTCCCTGATCCTTATGCCCATCGAGACGAGAAAATTATTCCAGAAAAGTCCCTAATCCTAATGCCCATCGAGACGAGAAAATTATTCCAGAAAAGTCCCTAATCATAATGCCCATCGAGTCGAGAAAATCATTCCAAAAGAGTCCCTAATCCTTATGCCCATCGAGACGAGAAAATTTTTCTAAGGAAGTCCCTAATCATTATGCCCATCGAGACGAGAAAATTATTCCAGAAGAGTCCCTAATCCTTATGCCCATCGAGACGAGAAAATTTTTCCAGAAGCGTCCCTAATCCTTATGCCCATCGAGACGAGAAATTTTTTTTAAGGAAGTCCCTAATCCTAGTGCCCATCGAGACGAGAAAATTATTCCAGGGAAGTCCCTAATCCTTATGCCCATCGAGACAGTAGCATCATTATTTTTTGATGTCCCTCTTCTCATTTTTCGTGTCCATGTTTTTATGCGATTATTCTGACAAGAAACATGCCACACTCTCTCGAGTATTTCTTCCTAATCTGACACTTTAAATGCAGTATTTCGGCATGGATAAATGAGTTGCCCTGCTGCCCATCGAGATAGGATCGTCACTCGAAGCGAGTCTCTAAACGTTCCGTTCGTCATTCGGAATCCTCCTTCTCCATAGATACTACATTCATTTACAGTTATATTATCAGATCTTCTAGTCTAGATCAAGATCTTGTCTAGTCTCGAATCTGGACCTACAATCTATACTGTACTTACGCAGAGACGAATGTGCAATAAATAATATTAGCCATGACACACAGACGGCGCCTGATCTCGGCTCCATTGAGTTATATTCCCATAAATCACAACATACTGAAGAGCAAATCGCTAGGACAAAATAATTATAGTAAATAAATGCCACTCTATGCGTGGTGCGTCTTGCCGGCGGGACTCTATGACAATCCGGTTATCACTGGTGCTTTTTGGTGCTGATATGAAATGGGAGCTTGTTGTCGCACGAGAATCGTAACTGCCACAGAATCCTCTGAACGCATCAAACCATAAACATTCTTCATTAACCTCATCCCTAACCACGCCCCTGACCTTAAACCAAGCACTAGGTGAGAAAATGGTGGATGTTGCCGAGATAGCTGTTGGCCTATGACTTGCCCATACATTTAAGATCAAGCTTGTTATCTTTTTGTGAGATACTAGCGATGTGAAGTCAATTTTTTTCCTGATGTGTCCAGTCCAAATGGGGCCCTCACCGAACCGGTTAGTAAACTTCAATAGTTTCCCTGTCTTCATGCGAGCCCACATAGAGAGCATTTTGGGGGCAGGGCTTTAGCGTCCATATAAACCATGAATCTAAGATTGCCAATATTATACTATCGTGAGCATCTAATCTAAATGTTTTATAAAATATTCAGACATCATCTTGGTATCATTTCACTTATGAAGTATTCATAAATATTGAAAAAACGACTTTGTCAAGATTAGCTATCTTTCGTCGCTGATAATCTGAAACCTCATTTACTGTCTCGCAGATTCAGCGTTCCCATGTTCGCAGTGTATTGCATTCAAAGGCAATGTCATGAGAGGAGCCTTTTTTCAAAAAAAAATGGCTGCGTAATCTGAGAGAAAAACAGATTACTGTCAATGCTGACCTATAATAATATTTCCCCTTCATTTTGTGCAAGACCCTTTCCGCCAACGCCTTCCTGAGTCTAGATCTTACCATGTATTTGAACATAGCTGCGCTCATGATGACAAGAGCCTTCGATTTCGTTTGTTTAAAGGGGATCACTTCTAAGATCGTGGACTTTCTTACTTCTTTAGATGGCGCAAGAAGATCTTAATACTTCAGTTTTTGTTTAGTGTCTCAGGGCAATGTGTTGTCGTCATCTGTGCTTAATGATAACTTTATTGCAATAGTTTAGGTTGGTACTTTTACAGTATAATTTGTAACGTGAAATGGCAGTACTAATGAAGACATACAGATATTTTTTATCTCTCTCTCTCTCTATTAAATGCACATAAGCATTGATGGTGTCAGACAATCAGCCGGGTGGATGTAAGTGCC
>JAWQUT010000064.1:207376-228209 GCA_033807755.1 Ellobium chinense | reverse complement strand
AAAAAAAAAAACAACAACAACCCAAAACAACCAATCCTCGCTTTGCTCCAGTTTGGGACCATTTGAATATGATGTCCTCATTTCGACAAGGTATACTGTAGTTCAAACAGGGCATGCCATTATAGACACTGGGAAAACAAAACAAAACCGTGCATAAAAACTCGAAAATGTTCAATCGTATTAAATGTGATCATTTTGACGGGTTAAGATTGCTTATAAACGCCACAGAAAACTGCGCACACATGATCGTCTTCACATCCCAAACAGGATGTTTTTCGTACTATGCTAACCTTTCAGTGGTAAAGAACCTGCGTCTTTAGGTCCCAACGCTACAAATAACTGGTACTATTTCAGTAATGACTATGCTCTTTGCCTTAACCACACTCTCTCCACTTCCTTCTCTAAATTTTGTCCTAATTATGTCCCCAAATACGCCGTAATTACCTGACGCACGTTCCTATAAGTCCTGTACCCGTGTCGGACGCGCCCTTTCCTCCCTATGTTGCCTTTAAACATCAAGGCAGCGAAGAAAGATATTCACAGGTTAAGTGAGAGGGGCTGGGAGTTTGTAAGTGAGAATGACGGCATGGAGGTTATCAGAATTGGCCTACTGGCAGGAGTCAGAAAAGGGGCAGGAGAAATACAGTACCCACTTGCACTGAACAGATACAGTAGATCAAATCTGTATGACCATTTGGTGCAAAACAAAACAAAACATTTATTTTATTTCTGTTAACCAAGGCGTTAATTTCTTGAATCAAATAGAGGGTACAGCTTCCGCTAATACTGAGGGCTTGGCATCTCCTCCCTCCTCCCCATCTTCCCCACACTGCTTTTTTCTTCGGGTCAGCGACCTCTTGTCTTGCAGTTCTTATGCCGTTACTGCTCTGAGGCAAGGAAGCTCTGGAAGCTCCACGACCTCTAGAATTGGCCTTTGGAGAAGGGGGGGGGGGGGGGGGGGGGAGGGGAAGGTACAGGTGTGGCTGTCATGACCCGATCGTGGCTATGTTTGTTTGGTCTCTGCAGTTTGAAGAAAATGGGAAGCCACAACCTTTCCATGTATTCTGAGGGCAGGCCTTAGCAAAATGTACGCTTTTGGTTGGTGCGCGCCAGTCACAGTGAAGATGGGTGCACACTTATTAAAGGGTTTGTTAGAAATGATGGGTGCACACTATTTAGGGGTTTGTTAGAAATGATGGATGGACATCTATTAAAGGGTTTGTTAGAAAAGATGGGTGCACACCTATTCAAGGGTTTGTTAGAGAGGATTGGTGCACACCTATTCAAGGGTTTGTTAGAAATGTGTCGTCTTTTGTACAAAACCGGAAGAAACCGCTCGGCGACAAGGCAGCTTTATGTAAATTCATTTACGGTTTCAAACGTATTACGGGAACACCTTATCAACGGCCTTGTGTTGGAAGAGGATGTGGCAAGAATCATTGGTGGTTTGAATACTAATGAATGAATCAATGATATAAAGATATAGCAAACACCACTCGCAAGTCAATGCAATTTTTTTCAGTCTCTTCCGCATTAGCCGCAACCATCTTGGCTTGCCTCGAGACTGATACTTTCTTTTCTAAGGAAAAAAAGTGGTTATCAAGCTACAAGATCCAAACAAACGTAGCCCTAGTCTCCGGTGACCCATGGTGATGGAAAATAAGGCTGTTTTTCCTCCGTTAGTACTTTCTTTGACGGGATAATCATTAGAAGACAAAACTGGGCTTCAAAGGAAGCATCTTCGCCTTTGTTGGACGAGTACAAACACACGGTTATTTAGGAGACTGTGGCGAAGGATACACGGAGGCAAGTTGCCTCGCGCTTAGTAAATAAATCTAGTAGACTTCGGAACTAGAATATCCGGCAATAGCGTGTCATTTTCAGCTCGAACTGCTTGAACCCATAGTCTTCCTCTGATAGAAGTAGTTGCTTGCAAACATCGATGGTAGATCGAAGAAAGCCTTCAATTAAAACTGTGTTGAGCAATAGTAGAATCCAGATTTGAGTAGAACTGAGATGATATGAACGCAGTTCGTGAATTTCAGTTCAGTTGATTTGTTCTGGGTTTAATAGCTATTTTTGACGAACTAATGTGGTTCTGAAATGTAGCTTTTTGGGGTGCTTGATCTGAACATTAATTTTCTACCTCAATTTCACATCTAGTCTCTATAGACAATCAGAACTAAATGCGAATTTCAGAGGCCACGGAATTGATCTGATTTGAAAACTAGTGAATTTTAATGGAACCAAGCTAAACGATCTAGAGCTTTTTGTCCCTGGTGAACTGGATTTGATCTAAACTGGTGAACTTGCCCAATCCTAGTAGAACTTCAAGAGCTTAAATTTCATGGGACTGACTTGGATTAGAAATGGTCGGCTTCGCTGATCTAATAGTTTGAACGGTGCGTTTACAAAACGCAGCAGGCTTAACGTAGTTTGAACCCCTCTTCTCACATTTTTGCATGAGAAAGTGAAGCTCGGGGTGAAAAATATTCTGAAACCCAGTTAGAAATGAATTCGTGAGGTGAATTTAATATACATAATACATAGAGCAAGGGACCGAAATTGTAAAACGAATGAACCAAGAATTCGAGCACATGATGTTCAAGCCCGAGAAGTTCTATTGACTAGTCTAGCTTGCGAAGAGAAAGAATAGAGAGAAAGAGAGAGCATTTTGGTAGCTGTATGAGAATGGAAGTGTATGACAGTTGACTTGTGAACATGGATGAAATGATATGATATGTAGTAATGGAAAGACTGTGATATGCGACAGACAACAGTACGAAATTAGGTGTAAATGGGTAATTTGTTAATGTTACTCAAATGAATATTTATGTTAGGTATTGGCCTATGCCTACTGTAAACTGAATTTGATACTAAAACTGTAAGAGGAGACGGTAAATAATCAGGTGGATTTCGGACTTCGTTCTGGTTCTCTTTTTGGATAAACGAACATCATAGTGCACGTACAGTCGAACCTGATCTAGCAATCACCTGTTATCACGACCACCTGGCGAGGCGATCACTGGGAGTAGCTACAATCTGTACCTTCATTAACGAATTGTGATAACTACAGTGAACTAACTACTAATGTTTTTAGAATTTTCATGGTTACTGCAGAGAGTTAACTAATATAAGGATTATGCATTCGGTCATAGGTATCATGGACGACCGTTCATACTTGCTATATCTTCAACCTCTACATCGCGACCACCTGTTTAATTTGATTGAGACCACACCTGTACACGATAATATAAAACAAGGAAAAAAACAAAGTACAAGGCGGCTGCTAATGGGCTGAACTTGAAACATCGTAAACGCAGTCTACCGATTTCGAGGTCGACCGAGGAATGAAAAAAAGGTTGCATTCTTTGTTTAAACCTTCCATTTGTCCTTCAATTTGTCTTCCATTTGTCCTTCCATTTGTCCTTCCATTTGTCTTTCATTTGTCCTTTCATTTGTCTTCCATTTGTCCTTCCATTTGTCCTCCCATTTGTCTTCCATTTGTCCTTCCATATGTCTTCCATTTGTCCTTCATTTGTCTTCCATTTGCCCTTCATTTGTCTTCCATTTGTCTTTCCATTTGTCTTTCATTTGTCCTTCCATTTGTCCTTCCATTTGTCTTCCATTTGTCCTTTGTCCTTCCATTTGTCTTCCATTTGTCCTTCCATTTGTCCTTCCATTTGTCTTCCATTTGTGCTTCCATTTGTCTTCCGTACGGCTGTTCAAAACCTAAAATCAAGATACATTAAGTTTGAAACAGTGGGGAATGGTCTTCTTTACATCTCTATCCTGCGTAAGACGACTTCCCGTCAAAAGCGATCGCTTTTTTAAGGAATTGAAGATGGTGGCCATAATAAGACTATACACTTTCGGCTGTAGTTAAATAATGCGTAGATCGTGGCTCATGACACTTTCTCCTTCCCAACCCCTGTGCATACAAACAAACTGCCTTGCATTTGGAATAATACAGCGGTTAAAGGGGGGAGGAGGGGGAAGGGGAGGAAGGAGGGAGGAAATAATTGCCTTTTCGATATCACGATATCAATACACAGGTCTCATTCCCCGCCCCCGCTGCCCTTCCTTGCATCTCGTATTAGTTCTTTTACTGTCTAGACTGAGTTGATCACGCACAAAATTTCATGGGCTAGAAGTGTGTGAGCCCACCATTAGGGGTGAGTTATTTATTCAATGAACATTGATAAGCACGAGCTACGCCGCCAATTTATCTGCAGTATAAGAAGAGGAAAAAAAAAAAAAGCAAAAAAACGCTTATTCAAGATACAATGTGAACTCCAATCATAGATTGGCTACACTAAACTAAGTCACGAGACAGTTCACAACAAGCACAGAAGGAGAATGCAGAGACGTTGGTGTGTTAGAAATAAACACATGCTCTTCATTTGTAGCCAGTGCGTTAACAAAACTAACCGTTAACATGATGTTGATTAGACCCAGCGCCTGAAAGTAGTGAAGATGAACTCCATCCATGGCTTGGATCTTAGCTTTCTGGTAAGACAAATTTAGGAAGGATTTCCATGTGTGGTAACTCCTACAACTAGGGTCAGTACATTAATTCCGAATAATGTACTAATACAACCCTAATCCTAACCCTAACCCCTAATCCTAACCCTACCCCCTAATCCTAACCATATCCTTAACCCTAACACTAATGCCCATCGAGACCGGAGCATCAGTCGAAGCGAGCGTAACTCCTTATCGCCAATTACCACATATGGGAATCCTCCCCAAATATATGCTTTAGACGGATCATTCACGGCCTTCTCTAACGACAGCACCGATTCCATGACTTGTCTACGACTAAATGAACTGTATCATCGGTGCTGTCGTTAGAGATTGCCTCATTCACTTACTTGTCTAGTTTCATACTTTGATAAAAGCCCTCGAGAAGGACATCCTATCTGATCCGGGTAGTTGATCTAAGTTGCATCTAAGCAAGTACAAAAGAGAGCCTGTTCTTTTTCCAATCTTAACTTCGCCGTTAACCCCAAGAAATAGCATATTAAATACTAAATCCAGGGGAGGATTTCCATATGTGGTGGTAACTCTTACAACTGCCATTGGCGATAAGGAGTCACGCTCGCTTCGACTGATGCTCCTGTCTCGATGGGTATTAATGTTAGGTTTAGTTTAAGGGTAGGGTTGGGGGTGGGTAGGCTTAGGGTTATGGTTGTATTAGTATTTTATTTGGAATTAAGGTACTGATCATAGTTGTAAGAGTTACCACATATGGAAATCCTTCCAAATCCAGCCATACATCCATTTGATGCAGTACGTGTATTGTGATTGATCTAGAGTATTCACCCTCGGAAGGATTTCCAAACGCGCCTCAAAGCCAACGGTGACTGAGTGGAGATCGAATCCTGGGTAGAAATTCCTCAGGAGCCTCACACCCTTACCCAAAGCGTATGCTTACCATTACAATCCAAAAGCTAACCCTAATCCTGACCCTACCCTTAACCGTAACCCTAATGTCCATCGATAAGGAGCAAGAGGTGTGAGTCTCAATCGGAATTCTTCCTCACCCTCTCTGTTCAAAAACATGCGTGAAATTTTGGTACGTGTTATGTATAACATCTCGGGAGGATTTCCATATGTGTGCCATCCTACTACAATATGCAGCGAAAAACATGGTCGTAAGATCTGAAAACTACAATTTTCTTTTTTTGTGTATCCCCACAAACAAAGATAAAATCCTTCTCCTTTATACCAACTCCATTAAAACCATCCCTCTTTAGTCTCATTAGTCAGCAGCATGCGTTGGATGGCACACATAATAATATGGAAATCCTTCCTTGCAGTATGTATTCATAAGCTATTTTGTTTATTTGTTTCAATTGCCCTGAAAAGAGAAAACTTGCAGTGATCTATTCAAGTGTGTGGGAACATCTCCTCGTCAGGTAGTCATTCCACTGTCGTACTTCTCATCAGTTTTGTCCCTTATACAACAAAGCACACCTTAAAATTTATTCTAACTCTACCTTTTCGCTTAGCCCGAAACTAATCGTAGACACAGAACCTCTACTGACACCTATTAATTTCTGTTAAGGACTGGTGGGTAGGTGGATGGATGGATGGATGGACGGATGGATGTTTGGATCACAGTTGGGTGAGTGGGTTATAATTTGGCGGTCTCTATAGTTCCCTAAAGCGCCTGACCTATTCAGAGACTTCCGGAAGAGTTCAATAATTCGTATATTTCTTCCCGACATAAAAGATATAGGCTACTGTAGACTATAATCCATGTTATTTCCCATTTCAAACGTGTCCTTTACCCCCCTCCCTCTCCTCCCTCCTTCCCCGTGTGTTTCAGTTAACTAACACAGTATTCTGATAGTTCGTTGACATTTTATACTGGGTTTTATAAGATCTTCATTCTCGTTATCATTCCAGGCTCATCTTCGCCCTTGGCACACTCAAAATGACCTTCACAAGCTCCAGCGTGCCCTGGTTGATTGTTCCTGCCCTGGCCTTGACTGGAGTCGCCGGAAGTGCTATTCTGCTCACCAACCTTCAAACAGCCAATCTTTTCGGCCGGAAGCGGCACGTAGTTGTCTCTCTTTACGTAGGGGCTGCTTACTCTAACGGAATTATTACTTTGCTCATGCAGGTGAGTACACAGAAACTTTAGCATGCTTAAAAAATGCTCTATGTCACTTGGTGTTATAGATAAAACACGTGAGTCTCTCGCTCCTCCCCCCGGTATGAAATCGATTCAAATCCTCGACATTCTTGGTAGGATGTGACGAAAGTTTTTGATGCAGTCACACAGTGGAAAGCAAATTGAAGCAAACGGAAGAATTCCGAATGAGACTCACATCCGATGCTCCTGTCTCGATGGATATTAGGGTTAGGATTAAGGATAGAGTTAGTGTTAAGGGTAGGGTTTAGGGGTAGGTTTTGGGTTGTACCGGTAGGCATAAGTTCTGGTTAGGGTTGTGAGTCTCAATCGGGATTCTTACCATTTGCATAAATTTGCTTTCCACTGTGTGACTGCATCAAAAACTTTTGTCAAATCCTACCAAGAATGTCGAGGATTTGAATCGAATTTTAGGCAAACAGAAGGGTGTAAAGCCAGCAAGTCATCAGTCTTTCCCTAGTACATAAACTGTTTATTTTGTAAGACAGTGGTAACAAGTGTCAGAAAAAACTATAATGATCAGACTTTCAAAAGTGATACTTGTGCAGCCTGGCACCGCAGTTTAGGCCTAGTAAGAAGACAAATGATTAAATAAGGTTTGCTGCATTCAGGATCGAGGTTTATGCTTGTCATATTTTGTTTCCAATTATCATAATAATCCTAAGATAATAAGTTGAGAAAAACATTCGTTTAGACTTCCTTTTTTAAAATTTTTTCCAGTTGACTGTAATCCAACATTGACTACTTTTGTAAAAACAAAATGCAGGATATTTTTTTTCTGGATGACTTTTCGTCGGAACTCTTAAGTCCACCCGAGAAGACCGTTAAAAAATACAGGTTGTTTGAGCAAAGACCACAGACTTGAAGTAAATATATTTTTAAGTCCACCACTATAGAAAAATAAGACACTCACTTAAACTTTGCAAAGCTAGACAGGAGGATTTCCATATATGGGCCATCCTACAACATGCAGGCAAAAGCAAGATAGCAAGATTTGAAAACAACCATATTTTTCCCTTTGTGTATCCCCCACAAGTCCCTCTTTCTAATACCAGCTCTATGAAAATAATTCTTAGTGTGTTTATTGTTACGGGTCTAGGGCATGTTCTGGGATGGCACATATAATATTATGGAAATCCCTCCGGATAGACTAAATCTAGATCTACACTATTTACCGTGAAAGACAGGTTGTAGTTTATTCTTTACATCTCAAAAGAATTTCGTCATCTGACTAAATGAATACGCATCCACAAAGTGCATCGAAGGCGAGATATAAACACAGTATATTCGCGGAAGACAATATGTTTGTTTGGTTGGCCGGATGCTACTGTGGCAAGGTAGAATAATATTCCCATGTAGTGAATCTTAAATTAGCTACTGCAATCTAGACCTGTGTTACTTTTAAGAGGAAAAGATACCAGACTTGAGTCATCGGGTTTCTACACCCTGAAGGCATTTTGATTCAACGGTTGGCTTGCTGTCTTGATGAAAGATGGGTTCTTCTTTGTACAGAATTTCTGCTGTGTTGTTATTACTTGGAAGTTAGTTTCCTATCTAATTTCTCTTTGTTTCCTGTTGTGGTTGATAATATAGATATAGATCTAAATCGAAATTGGTTCTGTAAAGTTAAGGGGGGGGNGGGGGGTCGCCACCTGAAGGCCTTTTTCTAAATTATGCTTGGTCCCACATGATTTTAACCTTGATTTTTGGACTCAGCAGGTTTAAATTAGCAGAAAACAGTCAAAATTTTTTACAATTTATTATGGCTGCTATGGAAACGGCTGCCATCTTGAATTTTCTACATAGAAAACGGTCAACTTCAAAAGGAAACTCCTCCTCCAGATGAAATGCAATCCAGCTGAAATTCCACACATGCATTCTTATACACAATGTCTACAAAGTGATAGAGAATTATTTTTGATAAAATTACAAAAAATTATTTTATGAATTTTCAAAATTCTATATCAGAATATAAATTTTCCCCCATTTTTTGGCCTCCGCCACATATTTCCTGAAAAATTTTTAAAAAGTCCAAATGTCTCTCTGTCACTTTTTTTGTACACCTATGCACTGCTTATATACCAAATTTGGCAAAGATTGGTTCGTAGATTATGATGGGGTTTCAAATTATGTGTTGAAAAGTATAGTTTTGAGAAAAATGCATTTGAAAATTTCACACACAAAAAACTTCTGAAAACCTGTTTTTACAGCAATACATGCCCGGCTGATAGGCTGGGCAGCCTTTCTCAGTCTCCTTTCCCTGTCTAGCTTTGTCTAGGGCAAGCCTACGGGCCGTTTTCAGGATCACAAAGAAAAATTAGGCTGCTAATTTCTTGGCCACCTCCTTCCTGTCAGGTATTCACGTGCTAACCTGTATGCTGCTGTTTATGAACAAACAGAAACGAGGCCATCCGAACCAACGAAATCCAATCAAATAACTAGGTAAAGCTTGCTGGAAACAAACGAGCGAATGAAACATCAGCATGACTTGTTCCGGTTTAAAACTAGGCCGTGACCTAGCTATTTTTAGCAATGTAATTAAGATCAGACGTAATTTATGCTTCCCTCTCGGGGGGATGCCGTCGTTCCGACATTTTCATTGGCCAGCCAATGCTAGGTTGACCTTGTAGAGGAGAAAATTTCCTTTCCAACGGAATGCAACAAGATAGGTCTAATTTTATTGCATGTAGACAAAATATGCGATCAAAATCAGACAATTTCAGCATAAATTTACATAATCAAAGAATCCTGGGGGGTGACCCTAATGAAATGCATTTTTGAGAGGTAAAATGGATTCTTTCACATGCGACCATCAATGCTTTCGATTCACAAAATGTCAAAATGTCTAAAAATAGCAAAAAGCCAATTTCGGTATCTTGAACCCAAATCGACGATTTCAGGTCCTTAAAGGTTTTACAAAATGAAAACAACAAAAAATTGCGAGAGGTAGTCAGTAAAGTAGCATTTATTGTTGTGGAAAAAGTTAAATAACTTCATGTTTATTTACTATTAGCGATTGTAATGCCCTCATTACATTGCATAGTATATGTAATCCTTCAGCTATTTCACATCCGCCAGTATATAAATCACATTATAAAGCTGGTGCCGTATGTGAAATGTTAATTAATTTGATATTATTTTTGGATATTCATGTGTTTTTGTAACTTGAGCAAAATAGAGTTTCTTGTATCTTGTATCTCATTTGCTGTTCTCAGCTGTCCCATTTCAACGGTGTTAACGTGCAAACTTCCTTCATGTTCCTCACCATTGGGATTGTACCCATGCTCGTGTCGACCGTGGCATTTCTACCCAAAACGAGAGTGCCGTGGCCCCTCCCAGCTGACTACGGTAAAAGAAGGAACCAATCGCTGGATGAGGCTATGTTGCGCAAGCAGCGGGCGTGGCAGAGAAGAATGTCAGGTGAGGCAGTACAACCGTTCATTGGTGGTTTGATTTTCTGAAGGGGTGGAGCAAATTCCAAATGCCTGCCTGCATGAGTGGTATATAAATCCTAACACCTCTGTAAAACGAGTTCTTTACGTTGTATCAGAAATATAAAGCATGACGAAATGGAATATCCGAGGAGGCTCAAAAATATTATTTTTCTGTTTTGACTGGGTAAGTGTATACAATAATAACAGTTTGCCCAGGCCCCCTGCATGACTGTAACGTAAACATGGACCTGTGAAAGTATACGTGATAACATAGTACTGTAGAGGCAGAGATCGTTGAAAGAGGAAGAATAGTAGGTGAGTAGATTTATAATTACCTGTGCCTCCAGAGATCGATGGCAAGTTACATTNGGGGGGGGGGAGAAGTAGGGATTAAGTTGGTGCATGAATAAATTTAAACTGATCTAATCAGAAAGCACGTCTACAGCCTCACAAGGAGGCGTTTTAATGGCGTGGCCTGTGGCCACAAACAAAAAATAGGAGAGACAGTCTGGCCGATTATTGGTGGATTTCTTTTAGGAAAGGAGTGGAGCCAATTCCGAAATCCTGCATGAATAGTCGGTGAATCCTCAATGAAGTAACAAGCCTTTTTATTCTCACAAAGGGGGGTATAAATGGGAGTGGTTACCAACAAAATTCGGCGACAGTCTGATGACTTAAAAAACTTAAAGTGGAACATCATCTTAAGGGATTTTTCCCACCGGAAGAAAAGGAGAGATCGGTCATTACACACACAAAGAGGCATGGAGGGAGTTGGGGGNGGGGAAGGAGGGGAATAAGTTTACTGGAATATGTTGTGGTCTACCAGTGTGATGAACATGCATGAAAGCGAATGCTAGGACGGGGTGAAACAGGCGGATGCACAAGTAGCGTTAATGCTTTCTAAAATATAACATTATGAATTACCAATGTTGCATGATTTCATTGTAAGCATGAAAGAGATCATAGGAAATAACCGAGTCAGTGTAGTCATCAAATATTAGTTTGTACTGTTGCATTGTTTTATTTTCATTACGACAATGTAAACATAATAACCTTAGAGTAAACTTTCTGATCTGAGACCAGCAGAATGACATGTCAGCTATGCAAATTTCTGAAAAGGTGTAACTTTGTAACAACTACAATTGCTTTTCTCTAGCATAAATCAGCATAAATTTAGATAGACATCGAGGGAGGATTTCCATATGTGGTAACTGGCGATACACTGAAAACTATTTTATCAATCGATCAAATAATTACAAAGAGGTTCCCAAACCATTTGCAAATGCTATTTCTCAAGGAATAAAACATGTTTTTGACTCTGTAACGGAATTAATGAATATTATACTTATGCACTGTGCAGTTGGCTTCAAGTTCGGCAGACATTTTGATACTCTGGTCAACTTGGGAAATCAAAAAATAGTACCATTTCCCTGTCTCCCACAAAAACCCAAGCCCTTCTTTTTTTTATACCAGCCCTATCAAAATAATCCCTGTTGTGTGTGTTCATTGGTGCGGGTCAGGAGGTCGTTGTAGGAGTTACCAGTCCGTTGTAGGAGTTACCACATAATAAATCCCTCTTGTATCGAAACCAGTTCTGTAAGTCAAAGCTTTTCAGCAAAATAAAAGTAGCGTAACTGACACAGCATTCTGTTGAAATTGCCCATCTATGTCGATATCCGTTGATGGTGTTAACACTACCAGTATCGCTTTGATAGTGTATCTTAGTTAGCAGGTGTACTTATTTGTATTTCTAAATTAAAATATGTAGAACGGATTTGTTTCGGTTAATGTTCCTAAGTTACTGCATGCCGAAGATGTAGTCATCCTAACCAAATTTGGTGTTGTGCTTAATCAATAATTAATAGACCATAAAATTACACAAAAAAACAAGCACAACCACACTCATAGGAGATAGAGCTAAGCATAGATAACTAGACATGCATGTGCGTAGTTATCTTAGAAATTAGTTAATTTGTTTTTGAGGTTTAGCTTAATTTCTTTTTGTCCAATCACAAAGTTAGACTAACACAAGCCCCGCCCACTCTCTCACTCCCATTATAGACGACCCAGACACCGATCTAGATCCACAATTGTTCCCCGACCACTCCCTTCTTACCGATTACGATTTGACAGAGGCAGGCGTGAACAGGTGTCGGAAGCCCCCGCCCCAATTTTCCCCCTCGGCAGTGCAGTCGCTGTTCGTCTGGTCTGTGCTCTGGTATGGGATCCAAAAACTGCACGAGGCAGTCTTTGAGACCAGAGTGGTGGATATAGCCAACATGGAGGTCATGGGGCCCTTAGGTGAGTACAGTATAACTGAGATAACAGTGACCGTATGCATAATCCTTAAAGCAAGTTCCAAAAGGAAAGAAAAAAATACAAAGCCTACCCCATAAGTTTACTTTTAGACCTAACATGCGGAAATATAAAGAACTTATGGCATGTACCTGTCATGATATACTAAAGAACCTGTGTAAATTCATCAAAATTGCACTTACTAGTTGTAAACCATAAAACTTGAATGCCCTCTGTGATATCAGCCGATAGCATCTACACTTAACAGCAACTGTTAATATATTATTTGCCTGCCCATTCCATTTTTTTTTTGTTTGTTTTTAAATACGTATTGTTGTTACGCACCGCGGTATTCATGGAAACACTCTAGACATCAGTGGTGTTCACTGTCGTTAACGCAGAGTGTAAATTAACCTAGGGATTATGCATATGGCCTCAGGTGAATGAGATACATTATTTTCGCGAACATGTAAAATTTTGATTTTTATATCATGACCTGTTGTGTTAGCATGTAAACAAAGCCTTACTTGACAGGCAATCACACAATGACATCTGATGTAGAACAGTGACCAATCATGAGATACCATGGAATTGGTGCGGTACTTTCAAAAAAGAACTTTTCTTTCCGTCCTTGCTGGCCATTGTTACAGTTTATGTGGCTGTAAGTCATCACTGCTGTTTAATTTGAAGACGACGAACAGTTACTTTTAACAGTTTCCAGAAATACCTAGTGAAGATGCCTGACCGACACACTGACTGACATGCATATTGGTTGATTAATTAATTCTATGACTCACTTGTGTAATCGCTCTTTCATTCTCTTCTGTGTCTCACTTCTGACTTTTAGACTCCCTCATTCATTCCCTAGACTTCGAGACCTACTTTGGCATTGTCCAGCTGATGGGCGTGTTCTGTTCGCCTTTGGTGGGTGTCCTCATTGATCGACATTTTCCTAGAGAACTGGGTAAGTCATAATATCTCTGTTTAAAAGGCAGGTTGCCGATTTGTATGTGAACAGTTTCTCCCAATTTCTGGAAACCACTAGCCATTATTTTTAGATCTGGGGACAAGGCCTGGAGAGATGCAATAAGGGTCATAACCTGTGTTGTTAGACCTGGGGACACGGCTTAGAGACTTGCATTAAGGAGTATAACCTGTGTTGTTAGACCTGGCGACAAGGCCTAGAGAGATGCAATAAGGAGTATAACCTGTGTTGTTAGACCTGGTGACAGGGCTTAGAGAGATGCAATAAGGAGTATAACCTGTGTTGTTAGACCTGGGGACAAGGCTTAGAGAGGTGCAATAAGGAGTATAACCTGTGTTGTTAGACCTGGCGACAAGGCCTAGAGAGATGCAATAAGAAGTATAACCCGTGTTGTGCCATATAAAGGAATAAGGAAATGGTTGACTTTTTCTATGTAGGAGAAGACTGTAAAGGCTTTTATGATGAAAAATAGCTTTTTATTTGATCTAATTCTCTCCCATGGAGCAGGTCGCGAGAGCCACAATTGGGTGTCTATTGTCTGAGTACTTCAAAGAAAATGTCCGAACGGTTCGGGCGGCGGAGTCGATACCAGAAATCGATTTACTATCTCTTAAAAACCACTGGCTGCTGGATGGATGGATGATTGAATATTTTTTTCTCTTTATATTGATTTGAATTTAACTACTATATACATTAAAACATTTTCCATCTGCGTTCTACGTGCTTTGGACCGTCTTTCCACTTTTTGATGAGGCCGCATTAAAAATTGTTTTAAAGTACCCGGCCGGTTGATTAAGTTCTAAAATTGCAAGTACTATTTACATTTTATAAATCTGCAGGCAGCATTTTTTGTGACATCTCTTTAAAGATAAATTCTGTTTGATTTGTATATTGCTCTTTCAGCTTTTCTTCAAGTCATCCTTTTTCTTCAGAGTCTTACTCTTTGGCAGTGGGGCAGATCTCATTTTCAAGGCTTGACTTCTTCTGTTGACATTTCAGCCCTTCTAAAAAGAGCCAGATGTTTGGATGATGGTTTCTTATGATTGTATTGAAGATGACAATGACGATGATCTGTTCAACTTAGTGAATAAATAGTAGACTATCTTCTTCTTTTCGTGTATTTCTTAAATGCATGCCGTGGTGAGAACATAGTGCATACTAGTCACCACACCTACTTCAAATAATGCAAGAGCTGTTATTCACAAGATGTATTAAGTTATGCAATGAAGATTACCGGTGTAATCGATTCAGTCACATTGACAGCGAGGTGGCTCTCGCGACCCTGTTTACTTAATCAACCGTGAATGTGGCTCTCACGACCCTCAGCCCTCTCCCAAGGGAACAGCAACCCTTCTCTATACAAGGTGAAATAAACACTTCTATGTAGACTCACCTTTATATTATGTTCTACAGAACTAGGAAAAGATGCCAAAAAATCAGCCAGGATCTCTAGAACCCTGCTACATTAATTGCTACATAAATTAACGACCTAGATTGAAAGCGACTGGACAAGTTTAGGAAGAATGCACTTTTTAAACAAATTGAAAAGTTGTGATTGTTAACCATATTGATAGAATTATATGCATGTAAAGGCATCTTCATTCTAAGGTTCTACAACTTAGAGATTGTGTTTTGCTTTATTTCTTTCCTTATTTTGACATGTGTTACACCCACCAAAAAAAAAAAAAAAAAGGTTCCGGTGGTGGATGGGGGGTGAGTGATGGGGAGAGGAGCACAAAATTCATGTATTAGGGACTTCGTGGCCATTTTACTTTTTTTTTTGGCTGGAGCAATCACTTTACAGACCTGTTCAATCTAGACAAGGGTAAGCAAAGCCAAACAGAACCGTCATGACCTGAGCCTGGGTGTGTTCACAGATGTATACCTACAAGGCGGAAAATTTTGATTGCCATTGTCAATAAGCTTAAAATTTGGATATAGAATAATCATAAAATGATAAATGGGGATAGTTAGCCCAAAAGATGTAGGTCCTCGAGACAGCTCGGTGAGCTTAAAGACTCGATACAATTTTAAACAATGACAATACTGTTTACGGGTCAGTAATCTGTAACTTCTTCTCTCTCCTATCGAGACTGCCCATACCTTGGCGGGCAGTGCTAAATAGCGGATACGCTCAAGCAGGATAAGGCAGATATCAACAAGGAATTGGAAAAGAAACTAAAGAAAGAGGAGGAGAAAACCTGGAACAACAGTCCTGCAATGAGTCTTATGAAAGAGATGGGTGTGGAGAAAAAAAGTGGTACAATCTGCAAGCTCGGTAGAAGGAACAGAACAGTCCTTAACCAGAGGTCAACCGGCATAGTTGTATTCTTTGAGACGGCTATTGGTGTGGGTATCGGAGCACCTATGGACATGATTGCCCGAGGTGCAGTGATAATGTTTCCAGCAACCAGTAACAAATTACGTCTTTCTCTGTCTGTCCAGGTTCGTCGCAGGCGACCCAGCAGATGCAGCGCATCGTGCCAGCTGTGGTCACCACGTCTTCGCTGGCTGTGGCGGAAATTGTGATTGACATGTTCACAGGTCCCGTCCCTCAAGCCATCTCCACTCTCTTCAACATTCTCCACAAAGTATTTGCTCACACCACAATGTGCGCCTTCGTCATGCATGTGTAAGTATGAGCAGTCTTTATGATTAGAGGGTGTCTAGGGTGATTTGTAACGTCGTTTTCCGGAGTTCCACAAAAAAAATTGAAATATGGGGAAAATTGCGATATAATATAATATAATATAATATAATATAATATAATATAATATAATATAATATAATATAACTAATTTGTTTAGCGCACAAAGTCACTACAGAATTTGCAATTCAATGAACTTTGAAGTACTTTACTCTAATTAATATGAAGAGTTGAAATGCCTCATAGAACACTAAGTGTGTCCTATTCTTGAACTGACATGTGCACTCCAATGTTCTATATAGAGAAAGTTTAAAATGCTTAGGGAAATGATACCGATATTTGTTTTTCACCTTATTTGGGGAAATACGATTTAACATAATATTGACAAGGAAGAACCGTTGAAGTCTTAAGAGCACATTCCACTGGACTCAGCACTTCACTTCACTTCACTTCACTTCACTTCACTTCACTTCACGTCTGCAGGACCGGGACATTTTTAATGTCTGCTCCTTCTCATTGTTACTCAGACGAAACTGCTTCCACCAAGTTTGCAATGGTACGACATTACATTATACTATACAAACATTTTTGGAGTGTCCATATCCCACATTCTGAGGAAAGCTGACGTGCTGGATCTGGTGGAAACATGCCCTTATCATGATGCGACCTTAGAGGTAGAGAATGTCATTTGATTCTACGATGAAATGCGAGGGAAACCAACAAATGAGTTGCAATGAATTATCTTGAAAGGGTGCCACTGGGAGTTTTCCACCCCCCCCCCCCCCCAAAANAAAAAAAAAAATCCAAGAATCTCTTCATGCCAGAAAATTCCATATCTCTCTCGAAACTCGACCTTGGTAATTCTGCTTGTAAGTCCGATTGGCTAACACTTGCCAAGTACAGGGCTGTTAATTTCACATGAATGGAATCTTCATGCTTTACCTCAAAATTCATCCCCCGCCCTAACATCCACCCCAGGGCTGTACCGGATAGCTGGTATTCTCTGGTCCTCAGCACACGACCTTACTTGGCGAAGCTGAGTTTGTCGATACTGTTCACACAGCTATTTGTCATCAATATCATTTTAATTATTTAAATTAAATTTAGATGCACAGTTTACCTCAAAGACATTGCTTATCAAAAGATGCCCGACAGTGCTACATTGTGTGTGCCAGTGAAAACTTAACAACATCCAGCTCAGCGGATTTGTGTTTTGGTTACGCAGCAGCGATCGCGTATTATGATCTTCGACTTCAGTACACTGTACCACCTAGCACTCACCTAGCACTGTCTTCTTGCTCGTGGAATTATTGTGGCGACACAGTATCGATCGCTTATCTATATTGACGATACTGGAATCAAGAGTACATATACTAGCAGTACATAGGAGCTATTTGAAATGTTCCATCAAGGGACAATCTACCTTGTGTGATCCTAGTGTTTACCCAAAAGAACCTTAGACAGTTTCAGTGATATGAAAAGATGGACGGGTTGTTGCTATATATCTGTTTCACCTTCTCTTTATCATCCGCTACTCTTCTTTCTGTCTCTCTTCATTCCGCTCTTTTTCACCCTATCTTTCGCTCTCTCTGTCGTTCACATCCTGTGTCAGTTAAAATTCACTTTTCCTGTGCAAAATACAAGTATGCCTCATCTGAGATAATTTTTCAAATTTCCCGGCATCATGTAGCAGCAAATAAAATCAAAACGGTCAACCCATTGCGTACATGTCAGTGTATTAGACTTGGGTTACCGTAATATATTTCCTTTTACTTTTATATTTTTCTTACAGCTTTTAACAACAACGTGGCCCATGTAATTTGGTTTTGGACGTCAGCTTTCCGAAATATTAGTCTAATGGGTTTTACTTCGGTTGCTGGAACATTTTTTTCTGTTGTCTTCGAAACAAACTTAATTACGAGAACCTGGGCATCGATATTCCAGAACATCATTTTGGTAACAAGTTTAAGACATTAGTAAATCAATACGCATTTTGCCAACCTCCTGTACATGAAATGGGATGTGAAAAGGAGGGTGGGGTGAAGCAGGAGAAGGCGTGAAGAAAGAGGGGATGGTAAAAAAAAAAGACACAAGAATCGACGGAGTTTCAGGAGAAGATAAACATGGAGGAAGCCGTGAAGATTAGGATAGAAATATGATAGGAGGACACAACTTGAAGTTTTACAAATGTGAAGTGTAACACAAATTGTGAAATGTATTTTAACACTTGTATTACCTTTTCTTTAAACTGGATAATGCCCCTTTGAAAGCGCTGAAAAGGGTGGAAGGCCCTAGGGAACAACAACAACAACAACAACAACAACAACAACAACAACAACAACAACAACAACAACACTACTATTAAATGCTTTCGAATCTTCATTCCACAGACATTTCAACCATCAGCATCTTGGGAAATTTTATGGCCTGACATGCGCAGTGAGCGCAGTTATCGCGGCCTTCCAGTTTCCGGTGCGGACGTTTCTTGTCAAGAAATATTCCAGCATGCTACCGGTAAGGACATCGTTGATATGTTTGTAGTCATTTAAGTGGTTTCTGTTGTTTTTCTTGTTACTGCCTTTCAGGTTAGTTCTAGAGCAAAACATCATATTATGAGATAAGTGATGTGGGGATTTGTTTTCATGCTGGTCAGAGTACAGTTACTCTATATTTCATCAAAAAAAAGCCGTTTTGTAAAAAATATACTTGCGGGGCGGGAGAAAGGGGATAGGGAGGGCGGGAATAGGGTTCAACCGGGTGAAATTTTTATGAAATGCATGCAAAGACAGCCACCCCAGCATTTGAAGACATACATGACTGCACTTCCTTGTCTATGAACCGGTCTCTGGCACACACAATAGACAAACAAAACCGATGGTATCAGCAGAAGGCGTGTTAGATTCTATCACACAGAGGAACAAAAATTTCAAAGTAGCATAGTAGATATCTCTGCGGGTACACTTGCCTTTCCTAGCGCCTAAGTGGCGTGCGCTTTGATGTCATACGGCGGGTGCAAAACATAACAATGGAAGTGGTTGTGGAGGAGAGAGGAGGCTGAGGAGGTATCGAGTGCTTTTCCCGTCAAGATAAAATAAAGAAACCACAGACGACATCTCTCCCCCAAATAATTCCAGAAAATCCCCCCAAAGCGTCTCTGTAGAAATATGTAGGGAATGAGGTAGAGGATTAAAGCGAAATCCAGTCACATTTCTAGGAAATCTTGTTACTGCGTAAAGTCCAAAGGGAAGGGAATGTTATCCTGTTGTGAGAAAATGAGGTTAGTGTCACAGAACTTCAGACGTGTGCAGGGGCGTAGCGCAGGAGTCAAAACCAGGTAGTCAGATTTGCACACTGATTAGGGTCACTCTACATTTACATCAAGGGGAGGGAGGGTTGCATGCTTGAAACTTAGAAACACAATATTATAGAGCAAGATTTGCTTTACTACCTAAAGCAGGACAACAACAATAACATCAACAACAACAACAACAACAACAACAACAAAATTCAGCGAATTTTTGTTTACTCTTTGTAGAAAAGACTGATGCATTTTTCCTTCGCGTGGTAAAATGATCAAGGATGGTATCGTAAAAGGAAAAGAGAATTTTAAAGACACTTTTTCGATCAACTTTGCCTGCATAAATAACTTTACCTTTCTTGTTCGTGTTTGGCGCATAGCTGAACGTGTGGAGTCTTTTAGTCGTTGTAACCATTGCAATATGTTAATCGAGTGCTCAGCGCAGGCAAACGCTGGCTGCTTCCGAAACAGTTATTAGCCACGTTTACTGAGGGGCTTGACTAAATGCATGCTGTCGAAAACACAAATTTCAAATTATGTAGGATCTAGACATCTACACTAAATCTAGATCTACACTTGATCTAAATCAAGATCTAGCCTCTGTTAGAAGCACCAAGACAACACTGAAGCCTTAGCTTACAATAACACGCCTGACCCCATTTGAAGTAGGCGAATGGATGAGGGGAAATCACTCATTTGACGTTTTTCATTACCTTGTCTGTGTTCGGTAGTCATTTAGATTTTTGCCTACAGGCATGGACATTTTAACACTGCTGGCGGGCACAACTGGGGCTCAGTCTGGGTGCAAATGCTGAATTTTGCGCCTAATACAGTAGAAGAGGAACTGCATGCGAGTTCACGTACGTAGCAAAGAGGTTATATCAGTCTCTTTGGTACGTAGTCAAAATCCAAAATGACTACTAGACCGGCTAAGCAGCTGAGTTGCGCTTGGGGCTCAGTCAGGGTGCAAGTGTCATTCTTTTGACATAGTAGAGTACACGAAGCGCGGCTCGCGGGGTTGATCTTTATAGTTAAACATTTTGAGTGGCTTTCGCCGGTCTTTTTTTCTTAGTCTACTACTAAACTGCTAATTCATAAAGGGTGATGAGAGCTGGCATTTCTAATTTCAGTAATACTGTGGTAGTCATCTGTTCTTTTTAAGAACTGTATGAAGCATTCTTTTTCCAAGCGGTAGTCATTGACTATTTGACTACCATTACGCTACGCCCCTGGACGTGTGGTGATTGTGACGTCAACAAGAATGTTGAGGACTTTGACACTGAAGCTATTGTTGTCACAACAGTTGTCACAACAATGCTGTTGATAGGATTTCTGGATAGATGGAAGAATGAAAAGGAGCGGAGAGGGAGAGAGAAATAGATAGAAAGAACGAGAGAGAGAGAGAGAGACAGACAGACAGAGAGATAAGGAGAGAGAAGGAGCATTAACACATAACAATGACCGCATATCTGTATAGATAATTTGAAGAAATGAAAAGGGGGAAGAGAGAGAG
>JAWQUT010000064.1:171985-182791 GCA_033807755.1 Ellobium chinense | reverse complement strand
AGAGAGAGAGAGAGAGAGAGAGAGAGAGAGAGAGAGAGAGAGAGAGAGAGAGAGGACAGCGAGCGTAGGGTTTTTTTTTTGATTGAGAGGGTGAAACAGATACAAAGACAGAAGGAAAGGAGCTAGAGGTAAAGGCTGTGTGTCCATGACTTATACTGTGGCGAAAACAAGAAATAGACTAATGAAGGCATTATTATTGTAGCACATGTGTCTTTCACCCACGACTATTATATTATTTTATTGAATATATATACATACAGCATTATTAACATTTCTTACTTGCTCACACATGTGGCCACAGTAACTATAATATTAACTGGAGGTAACGGGTTCGACTCCCTCCCGAAGAAAAACTTATTATAAAGACATTTGGAAGTCACGACCCGATGGAGTTTAGCCCCTTTCGAGTAGTTACAGGGTCAAGAAGTCAAGGACCGAAACACCTAATAGACGCGGGGGAGGGAGGGGGGAATCTACCTATGAAGATATTCTGTTGCCCCGCTTTCCGAGAAAGAGAGTTCCCTTCTTTACAAACAGTAAGTGCCATTTCTCACCTCTCCAAGAAGCTGCAGTCGATAAATTCCTAAAAACAAAAACAAAAACGCCGCTAAATATTTCAAGGCGCCAAAACTTACCCGCCAAGTCTACAAAGGACAGTTTTCCCCTCTTTGTGATATACAAATTCTCATCTTCCGGTTCCGGTTGAGTCTCAGAGTCTACGGTGACAGTAAGGACACTGTGAGACCGGCTGGAGAACTCATTAAGGCCGTGAGAGCCGGTCTGCCGGTTTCGTAAACCTGGAGGACATGAAGAAAAATACAAAACCATTTGAAACAAGTTTCGCTTTTTTTTTCTTCTACACTACAAACACACACCTCAAAATTATCGATTATAAAAAAAAATGAGAGAGGAAAGGAAAGTTAGGGCCATAATCTGCAAAGATTAAATTTGTTGTTAGAAAATGTGACAATGGCACGCAAGCCACAAGGACGTGTCAGATTAGCCCCCTTTTTTTTATCAGCCCTTATGAGAGTATGTGTGAAAAATATCATAAGCTGTCAATCAGTAGTTCATTAAAAAGTGCCGAAGATTTATTTTGATTTCTAACTTGAATTCAAGGACAAAGTTTAGATTTTGATGAATCACATGGTATACTGAACATTAAATATGGAATATAATAGGGGTTTATCGGGGAACTGGGTGGTTGGGAGGAAAGCGGTGTGGGGAAAGAGGGTGGTNGGGGGGGGGGGGGTCATCTGAGTTACTGTGCAATCCTCTGTAGAGTGGGGTGGATTTCTTTTGGTGGATGGGCGAGGAGGGACGGAGTCCGCCCCGTCAAAGTGCGTTACTGAGTCAGTGGTAAACACAAATCGTACGACTTCCGCATACAGACAGATAACAAATACGTGTGTGAAAGATTAGGACAGTTTGATTCCATTAACTCTCTACACTGGAACTGGAAACAGCTGTGAAAAAAAAAAGAGAAAAAAAGAGGGAGAAGAAAGAGAATGAGGGGTCATGATACGAGAAATATGAAAATCTGGAAAGGAGGCAAACAAATTCGAGGTGTATGAGGGAGTTCGTAGGAAGTCTGACAGCTTAAACGAAGTATAAAACACTCTGGAGATGTTTGGGGTGGTGGTGGTGGTGGGGGGGGGTTGGAGAAGACAGTGTGCAACACTAACAGTAGTTTTAAAGGTGACGACTGTTGAGGTAAGGAGAAATAAATGTCCAAAAAAAGTGTTCTTTTAGAGAGAGAAGTCGACCAACACAAAAAGTGTTCAGCTGCCTATCCTTCTTAAGGACAAAAAAAAGCCAAATGAATACCACCTCGAAAAGTCAAGAGCTGAAACGATGGTGAGAACAACGTGTTCAAATTCCTAGGCATATGGTGCCAGCAATGCACAGTTATGGCTTCTGAGCACCAGTGGCCGTATGCATACTACCCCTGTTTCCATTTAACACTCATTTCTTATGATGTCACTCTGGTATAATATGTAGAATGAATAATGATAACCATAAAACCCACATATATTCATCAAACGAACAGTTTGTAGAAAATTTCTCGTTAGTCAAATCCTGACTCTAGCAGCCCCATTCCGGACATGGTTTGGCTCTCTTTTGGTATGCGATTTGGCTTGGATTCCGAAAAAAAAATCTGAAAACCCTGCTCGATGCTTCTAACATAGGTCTAGACGATAAATATCTTTGTCTAGGGCTAGACCTTAGATAAGTTGAGACCGTGTGTTTTGGTAAAATGAATTCAGTGAAGCCCCTAACAAACGTGGCTGTTGTTTTGAAAGCAGCCAATGTTGCCCGCAAGCTCTCTTACGTTCAACTATGAACCAGGCACGAACATGAAATATGATGTCCCTAACAATGGAAGTAAAGCTGATCATTAAAACTTTTTCTTCAGCGAAGCCGCCATAATAATTTTACCTATATGACACGGAGTAAACATTAAGTGAGTACAGTTATTACAGTGCTGTTATTGTTGAGTTAGTTAAGATTGTTTTTGTTGTGACTGTTGTCACGATACTTTACTGATGTTATCATGCACTCTTGGTATAGACGGTGAAGCAAATAATACCTCGTTTGTTTACCGCACTTTCACCTAATGAAAATGTAGGGTGATCGAAAGGCAACAGTGCGATAGTTTGCATAGCCAATGTGCTGATTTTCCCTACCTGGTTTCGACCCCTTGCGTTAATTAACGTAATGCGTTAACCACGGTGAACACAACTAGTCTGTTTTGGGAGTTTCTCGTGGTTACCGCATTGCATTAACTAACGTATGTATTATGCATACGGCCACTGGTCATACCGTTGTAAAGTTTCTTTCGAATAACAAAGTGCACAGGCTGGTTTATTCTGTCCACACCACCTAGTCTACCACTTCTTACGATCTGTAAACGGAGCAACATCCAACGCGAGCAATGTCAACGACACTATAGGCTGCATCATAATTTGATACTCATTTAAAACTTAATCTTTATCTCTTTAGCATTGACTTTTTTCGTTCTTAAAAAGGATAGGCAGCTGAACACTTTTTTGGGTTGGTCGACTTCTCTCTCTAAATGAACACTAGGCCTAATTTTACTCTTTTTTTTCCGGAATTGGTGTACAACTGTGTGGAAGTTGAAAAGAGGGCGACAGTAAATTAGTTATAAACTAACTAGGCCTATGCAAAAACATCCGACTGCAAGAAACGTTTTTGGTAAAGAACGCTGAATAACAACTATAATCTTTAATTCACCGGTACAATGATGGCAGATAGGGACAACAGGGACGGTGGAAGTGAAAATGACGGCTAAGTTATATAATGTGAACAGTTTTTTTGCTCAGCGTCACGTTGGACTGCACAATACCACAGCAACAATGTCTAAAGTTTCTTCATGAGAGCGATATGCTCTTAATTAAACTCCTGTTAATCCTGTATACCCTTGTTTGTGTTCAGTGCTAGACTAGTCAGCGACATCGACTCTCTTATCAGTCAGCACCCCCGGTCAGGTGGCATGTGGTAATGTCTTATCAAGTACTCGCGAGACTGTCTACATCTTAATTGAATCTTTCCTGTTCAATGCTTAAACGACGTCAAGTATAACAAAAAAGTGCTTGACAAAGGGTACTTGAAACCGGAAAATATATCGACCTGGCGGCTTCGGGGCTCGTATCACTTGTATCAGAAAACCAAATATGGGTTCGGCTGGTGCAAGACAAAAACTGAGTTACCAAGGGGACATCAGTAGGCAAGATGGAGACAGATGGACTGATAGATAAATGAATGGGTGGGTAAGCAGATAAATGTGATTCTGAAGGAAATAGTTGAGATATCATGGACAGGAAAAAAAACACCTGAAAAAAAAACAACAGGATATGAAGGACCAAATCAGGATAGTTATGAACAGCGAGGAGAAGGAGAAGCAGTAAATAAGAAAACAATAGCCAGAGCTCTTGGTGACAAATGGAAATCTACATGGTAAACAAACGGAAATATACATGGTAAACAAACGGAAATCTACATGGTAAACAAACGGAATATACATAGTAAACAAACGGAAATCTACATGGCAAAACAAACGGAAATAGTCTATAATGGTAAATAAACGGATATATCCATGGTAAACAAAGGCCAAGAAGACATAAGAATATCCTTGATGGACTAGCAAGTTGGATGAATGCATAGAGCATTGGAGAACTATTTATAGGTATATAGCTGAAAAAAAAATAGAGGTCCATAATCGCCTACACCTGCCGGCATGTACAAGATGGTCAGCATCTAGGTCGGACAGTTTATGACACTACACAGTTCGCAAAATAACCCAGTGCGAGAATACCTTTGATCGAATGAGTGGGATAGACATACGGATGAAATAAGGACTGCCTGGCTAACTGACCAAGTGAATAAAGGAAAGAATTCTACTATGAAGTTTAAATTCTACTTTTGTGAATGAATGACTGTCTGGCTGACAGACCGAATGAATAAATGAATGATTGAATTCTACTCCTATGAAAGAATTCTACTTTTATGAATGAATGGCCAAAATTACTATGCTCACCGCTACTAGTCTCCGAAGTCGGAAGTCCCATTTGAACATCTTCGATATCGAATCGTAAAGGTCCAACGATATCACCTTGTTCCGTTTGTAAATAAAACACATACATGTCTCCTCCGGGATAAACTGCGTCCACATCATGTTCTGACAACTCCCTGGCGAGATCAAAGCGCGCTTGGGCTTGGTCGCCGGAAAGTGTCGAAGCTTGCCGAGAATCTCCTTTGCCCCGTAAAACATATTGCCGGCGTCCTCTAGAGTCTGTGTGCATTTCTGCTGCTTCCTCATCATCCATCGACGACGAATGGGCAGAGTCATCGCCCGAAGATCCCGCTGGGGGGAATCTCTGATTTGAGCTCATTTTTTGTTGAAACAGGCGTTTGGCGCTTAGGCCTCGAAGTTCTTGAGGCGTTCTGGATGCCGCCCTTGCAGTGCTTTCGTCCCAGTGTGGATTTAAGCTGCTTCTGTTGTCCTTGCTATTTGGAATTACAGAGCCATGGTTACTATGAGTAGGCTTAGATCCCGAGCTGTGGTAAGCATCTGACTTACCAGCATTATTCCTGTTTTGATAATCAACACCGTTGTCGGCAAAATGCTGCTTTGGAAATGACGACGACGACGGAGTATCGTGGGGTACACCTGGATAAAAATTCCTTGACCTGGAAGTGTCTGACAGTCCCGTCGATCCGTTCGCACGTGGCTCAGTTAACTGGCGACTTTTATTGTTGTCAGCATTGTTTCGGCCTTGCTCTGGAACATAAACGTCATATTGTGGCAAGGCACCGTTTACATTCCTCGCTCCATTATCTCTGACTGTTCCGTCTTCCCGAACGTTGTCAGCATAAGTGGGTCTCTTTGTGGTTAGATTATTACTCTCCGGCTTGTCAGTTATAACTCCATACTGCGGATCCCTGTAAGAATGATAACCATGAGGGGCTGCGCTATTGTAAACTTGTCGTTTCCTGTTGTCTGAGCCTTGTGGTTGGCCGTTATCGTGGTAAGACACGGGACGTCCGTTAGCGGAATACCTTTGGTGATTAAACGGCTCGAGAGAATCGTCTCCAAATTTACTTACGCCATTCTGTCTTTGATAAGAATTTCCGTCGACGTCGCAGTCACGTCTTCGAGAATTATCAACATTTCTTGTGGAATGACGTTCATCATTTTTATCATAATCAGGTCTTCGTGATCGATTGTTGTAAAAGTTCACATCCCGGGACGGATCGTAGTAGTTTGACGATTCGCTTGGCCGAGATGAATTAGGATCGGCTCCATAACCTCTCCTGTCCTGCCGGACGTTCTCACTAGCAATGCCCCTATCGTGTCCGTGGCCAGGTCTTAAACTACTATTTCCAAGATAAGGGTCGTTGTTTTTGTTTTCATTGTTGTAATAATTGGCTCCTTGCCCATTAGTCCGGCCGCTGGAATTAGGGTAATAACCGTCCCTTTCTGAGGTCCGGGTCGAACTGTGATATGACGACGTCATTCCTGAGGGCTTACCCGCGTCTTCTTGTTGCTCTTTACGTTTCTGATAATCCCTTTGTTGCTCGGAACCAGGATCAAACGTAAGCTTACCTCCCTTTTGTGTGCCAGCGTTTTTATTGGGGCTCCTAAGATTTTCTGTTGTTTTGACTTGAGTAGGACAGCTCTTTTCGTCACCTTGAGCGCTGCACTCGCTAATCCTGAGGTTATCAGTTGATCCCTTATCCTCTTTCTCAGATCGTTGGCTCTGTTTCTTATCTCTGTTGCCTTCATTTAAGTTTAATCCATCTTCTTTACCAGAACTCCGGTGTACAGGCGACCCTTTACGTTTTACGACATCTGGATACACTTCGGCATTCCCGACGTAAGTTTCACCACCTTGCTTATCAGCAACAGAACCGACCGCTCCTTTATGAATTTCGCTACTCACCACATCATTCCTGGCGCTACTGGGACCGTATGGCCCGTGAGTCTCAGCACCTTTCTTCTCACTGCTTTGATTAGCTTGAGCAGCGGGTGAGTGATGGGGGCGTGACACCACAATTTGAGCAGCTGAACCGCGATCAATGCTTCCTAACGCGCCATGATTACCTTTGGGATCCAGGTCGTAATTGTTTTTTCTTTCATACTGATTAAGGTCGCCAGTATCAAAGGAGGTCGGAGAAAAAACGTCCTTGTTTGGGTTTCCTATTGCCCGTATTATTGTCGTATTCTCAGCGAGATGGACTGGAGGCTGGTCGCTAACCTTGGAGCTTTGTGGGTGGGGCAGATAATCGCCAGGCAATTGGACAGGGCCACTGGCTACGAGTGTGTGCCGTTGCTGCTGTTTTGATAAGGCCCTATTCTCGTGACTCCCTACCGACAAGCTGTCATTGTTGACACTGATCAAGCCCTCGCGGGAATTGAGCCCCTTGCTGCTCACTTCATTGTTTTGAGAACCCAAAGCGGAATTTGGAGTTATTTGATTCTTTCCTTCCTTCAGTCGATCAATGGGTGCGTTTATCGAAGAGATCGAACGACCAGGGTCGATGAATGCCGGATCGTAACGGTTGTTATGTGTCACTGGTTCAGTGTTCGCACCTGACGTATTTAATGATACAGGAAGTGTCTTAATTAACTTATTTGACTGTTCCACACTGGCAGACATGAGTTGGGGACTGGTTTTAAGACTCTCATTCTTTCGTTTTGTCTCCACAACCTGCTCTTGAATGGTTTTACGTGCCCTGGTATCTGTCATATTATCGAGGTTATTTTCACTTCGACTGTTTGCGCTTGTGCCGCTGATGGTTCCAATAAACGTTGCGCTGCCTTTTCCCTTTGAGTGTGTCCTATTCGTAGACGATGTGTCCCGAGCTCTAGGACTTGTCACTTTATTATTACCTGTATCCACATAACTTACACCTTTAGAACGCTCTGTCCCGTTGTTACCATCCTCTGCTTTAGACGACGCCTCGTTAGTACCACTCACGACAGAATCCTGTTGTCTCAGTAGCAAACCTTGAACGATGAGATGGCTGTAGATTTGAGATATTTGTTCGAGATCGCTGTAAATTGTCTCAGCGCTAAATTTCCTCGAATTTCCCGAATCTTTGAAATCACTGTTTTCAATGGCAGTGAAAATTTTGTCACCAAACTGTTCCGGTAAAGCTTTGGATGTTCCAGATTTCGGACTCGTCTTTGTTCGATCAGTTAGAGACCTACCACTGTCAATGCCTGAGGTAGCTGTAGGGCTTCTCCTGGGCGAAGTGTTTCCATGTTTCCTTTGGAGATGGCCTTGGCGCTTTATACGCTCATATAAGTATTGAATGGTTTCGATGTCTTGGCGAAGTGTCTGCTCTGATAAAGACCTAGTAAGCCCGACTGGAGGAGTGCCTGAAGGGTCATTGGCTACAACAGGCTGAGAACTACTCCAGCTCTGCACTGATAATCGTGTTGAGTTTCTCGAGACACCTCTATAACTTTCGTCGTCCGATCCTGACCCGCTGACCACAAGACTTCTGTTTCCGTCAATGGACAGAAGGTCCACATCAACCTTTAAGAAAGCTATAGCATCATCAGTGACATGGATGTTGTCGCTAAAATACTCGTCCACGACTACTTTTGGCTTGCTGCTATCTTTGGGGAATGATCCTGTGTTTGGTGTCCGTTCATGGCTGTCTGGACCTTTCTCCGGAGCTGTCTTGCGAATCTCTGGAAGAGCCGAGCTCTGTGGAAATATATTTTGACCGTGCGACCGTTTTGATCTCGTCACGGCTGGATTATTTTGAACTTCACTTTTGACTTTGTTCCCGACTGGGTTTAATCCACTGCGACGGGGGCTCTGAGTTATTTTCTTGCCTTTCCCTTTGGCAGCGTCTGACAACTCTGTAAATGCTGCCCGATCTTCTTGAAGTTCGTTCAAAACTGAATGGTCCCAGTCCAAACCATCCTCGTAATAGGCATCGCCAAACAATATCTTGTCGACGTTTCTTAAATGTGAACTGAAAACTGGCCTTTGATACTGTTGCTTTATCAACAAGGAAATGTCTGTTTCCTTTAAAGGTTCAGAGTGCTCAGACTTGTTTCTATCTGAACCAGTTTCCGGGGAATTCTGTGTTGACGTATTTCCTTCATTCCATCCTTTTCTTCCATTTTGCCGCCGTTGGTGTTGCTGATTTTGCTGCTGTTGTAGTTGACGTTGATTATGAATTTCATGACTACGACTGTGATATTTATGACCTGAGCCTTCGCTTTTATTGCGGAGTTGCCGACCCTTTCCATTGTGCTGTTTTTGTTCCGTTTCGAAAACTGGCAACTGCTCTCGGTTTTCATTCGTAACTGATATCTCAATGCCACTCGACCCCTTGTTATTTCTTTGTGTTACAGGCCTCTTTTTTCGAGTAGCGTTGCTGACCATTTTTAAAGACGAAGACTCGATTCTCTGATCCATTGTGACACTTTTTAGAAACGGATTCCATTCACGTATCCAGCTTAAAGAACAAATCGCTGAGCGCCGTGGACACCAATAAAATACAAATTATATCCTTCTACAAAACCACGACTGTTAAGAAACCCTAGTATTTCATTGTCATGAAATAAGTTGTACAGTGCTTCGACCAAGCAGTTAATGAAATTCATATACATGTACTATGAAACTGATTCATGTTCAGGTTTACACCCTTGATCCTTTTTCAAAAGCAACCTATGGAGTTATATAGTCTTCATATCTGCTGAAAAGAATTCATTTGATATGATTTGTCACATGCTTGACATGCGTGTGAATGGCAGGTCATGTTTTTAGTTTCATATTTGTTGGAACAGAATGCTGTGAGCCGAAAATATATTCCATACTCCGTGAGACAAACTGTAATCCCATTATGTTACAAAGTATGCGAACTCAAGATCGACTTATACTTGATAGAATAGACTGACAAAGCTGACTTCGATATACCCGAAAAGTCGTAACGTCTTCCCAGTCTTTGATAGCGTGTGTTATTGCGGTTCCTACAGGATACCTTTGACCTGGTCATGTCTCAGGCGCTCCCTTGATGTCGTTTAAACTCTACGAATCCAATATTTTGTCCCACGATTTTCTTTCCTATCCAGTCTATCCACTGCAGTTGGAAAAGGCGATGTACAACCGCTGTTCAGAATAAAAGCAATTCCACTTAAAGTATCGGTGCTATCAGCGCTGTGTATCCTTCAGCTCTCTTGGCATTAATTCAGACACACTCGATCACTACATGGAATATATATATATATATATGAAAGTCTGCAGTACTTGGTCCAAGCAAAGCGTGGTCTAAGTCTCCAGTAGTGCTGTACGTGACACTGTCGGCGGAAGCAGCAGTCCGTTTGAAATAGTAAGTTCTCATAAACAATCACATGGCCGAGAAAAGTTATTGATGAAATATGGGGCATGTTCAACGGCGCTAATAAAACACACGTGATTATTTAATCCTGAATGCACTGAATACCCATTGTAACAGACAGAGGAATAATCATGGGTTTCTTAATTATTCACATTTCCATTTATTGGAACTTGCTTTCACAAGTATGTCATTGAATTATACTGCGTCTATCATATCTAACGATTTCGCTGAACTGTTGGCAATAAAGAACATGCTGTAAGCTACGATAAAAGGTGCAAAGCAAAGTCCAGTGACCACGAGGAGAGGTACTATACTGCGCCATATCTGATTTCGTTTGCTTGGTATTGTTCAGTGAATAGAGTCAAAGGTCAAGGGTTCGTTTCGGGAAGGGTTGACAGTATCAAAGCTTCATTAGTTTGCTGGTCAGTCAGGAAATAGGGTACCTTATAAAGTGTGTTGGAGAGTCAACATGAATTCGCCTTAAAGGAAGGAAGTCTCGGATATGGTCTAATACTTGGCGTGGGCTTAAACACATGCAATATGAACAGTATGGAAAATTATGTAGAGAAAACCACCAACGGTAACAAAGGTGGAAGAGAAGGGGAGAAGGAAGACAAATTGAGAGAAAGGAAAGGGGAGTTTGGGGGGAAGGGTNGGGGGGGGGGATGAGATGAGACGACAGACACCATAATGTATGACAGAAAACAAAGTGTGTCATTATGGCAAACTTTAAGGGAAAAATAATGACGCAAGTATAGACCTATATTCACGCATGATGATGTGAGCGCGCGATATGTTTATAAATGCGCCTATATGCCGTGTAAAAGCAATCAAGCATACTTATAATACTCAGACTTGTTCTTTCATTATCCGGGAAAGTGAGGCTCTAGGTTTGTAAATATGTAGTACAAAGGGATGGGA
>JAWQUT010000064.1:146129-157275 GCA_033807755.1 Ellobium chinense | reverse complement strand
GCGATAATGTTTCATAAGGAACATTTGTCAAACCTAAAGCGATCACACATGAAACATGTATGTCGTCAGAGCAAAACCACATTATGTCGCGGATCATTTTTAAAATTCAAAGGATGTGTATTTACCAGATAATGAATGAAGAGTATGAATCTTAACTCGAGAACATAGATAAGTTGAAGCTGGTGATGAAGATTACTCTGAAGAAATTCTTTTTAAAATATCTGTTTTTTGTACTTGTGCGACTTGGATCAGCTGGCAAATGTAATATTTTTTTTTCCGATAATGCGGTTTTGCACTAACAGACACTAAGTCGTCACGCTCACAGGATAATTGCGAAATCATTTTTCTGAAAGATTTCCGTGTCTGACACAGGTAAAAGTTGCTAAGGGAGGGGAAGGGAGGGTAAAACGTATGAAAACAAATTGAAGGGGTTATAAAATGTGAGACAAAGTAAACATAGGAAAAAAAATAAAGTCCGAGATTTTACTGTTTCTCTTAATATAATTGTATTTCTGACCCTGAGGTTACCCTAAACACCAGTCTGTTTCAGAAAATTTACTAAACCAAATCTTTTCACAAACTACTACTTAACTTAGTAAAATAATCTAGATAGCTTTTAATTCAAACCTTAAATGGTAGTTTTCAGTGTGTCAGAAACGCAAAACTTTCTCAGAATTGGAACAAACGCAATGGGTCTAATTTCACTGGTTACCTATTCGAAATTTGTAACAGTTCTGATCTGTAGCCGTCAGAAAAGTAGGCATAACCTTTCTCCAGGACAGTGATATAAGACTTGCCTTTTTAAACACCGACAAAAAAAAACCCAAACACACACACACTCACCCACCCACCCACTATACATATATAATAATACAGGCGCAAAAAAGGGGGAGGGGGACAAAATCTTTTACAAACTGTCTGAATTCTGCTGACTATGTTCTGGAGGCTCTTTGATGAATGTAGAATCTCAGCTTGGATTTGCAGATGTTTGAATGGACAGATGAAACCATCATCTTATGCAGTGCACAAACGTCTTTTTTCTTCTTTGTTGCCTTTCTGCTTCTTGCTCGAGTTCTATTTCTTCGAGATATTATTAGACACTCAGCTTGACAAATTTCCTCCATTCATCGCCATCTTCAGCGACCATCTCCCATTCTACTGTGGACAGATTTATTGCAATAATATCCATGTTGTTTAACGCATATGGGGATGGTCTCGTGGTCTTTTTCTTCTTGCAATCTCACAATCTCCGACTGATTTCCATTATTCATCGTGATCTTCAAAACTGTCTCCCATTCTACTGTGAACATCTTTGTTGGAATCATAAGATCTGTTTTGTGTAACGCAAGTGAAGATAGTCTCGGGGTCTTTTCCCTCTTGCAATCTGGGTATAGAAAACATCCTTGGGAATTCTCCCATCTTCCATTCTCCCTACACGACTCAGCCATCCAAGTCTTATAAAGGTAAGCAATGAGGATACTTGAGATGCCAGTTCTTTCAAACACATCTTTGTTGATGATGTTATCATGCCTTGAAATGTTCGTGAGACTAGCACAACTTTGGTAGAAGGTGTTGAGGAGCTGCTCTTGTCTTGTGTGTGTCGTCCAAGACTCATTATTCTACAAGAAGGTGCTGATGACATAAGCTGAATTTGCATTTATTATGGTGATGACTTTTAGTTTGTTTATTATTGTTGTTGCTTTTCCAAGAATATCCTGTCACAGACGTTGGAACCATGGTTTGTGAATTCACTGACGTTTTCGAACACCGAAATGTCCAATATAATGGCTGATGGAAGGTACTGAGGCGTTGTTCTTTCTTAATGTACGTCGTCCTAATCTAACTACCATTAAAAAAAATGCTGATGACAACAGCTGAATATGCATTTATTATGGTGGTGACGTTTAGTTTACAATATTCCAAAATCGTCTGTGAAGTCTGTTCACTGTTGTTGTTGCTTTTCCGAGGGCATGCTGTCACAGACGTTGGAACCAGGGTTTGTGAAATCACTGGCGTTGTGGAGCATCGCGGTGATCAGTTTAATAGCTGGCAGTGTTGCATCCTTAGCAAGGATATTCTCTTCCTTGATGCTGACGATCAAAGTGCCAGCAGACAATGAGAAACTCAAGTGATGATAGATCTTTCTTTGTATGGGCCAAGAATACAGTAAATGGTAGCTTCCTGGACCAGTGTTTCTTGATTTTCGTGGTGGTATTCAGTCTTGTATATTGTGCAACTTTTGTCGGAGAGAGTTTAAATTGAAAAATATCTCTTAGTGAAAGTATGCAGGCGACTTTTATGAGCAGAGCGAAACATATGCCCAACAGAGTAGGAGCTTAAAGATAACCTTGCCTTACACCGTTCTTTACTACGAATAGTTTAGATAAAAAAACGCCAAAAGCTAACTCTTTCTTTCATGTTGATGTAAAACGACTCGATGATGCTATGCAGCTCTCTATGGACAACGTATTCTCGCCAGGAGCTGGAAAAGCATGTGCCGCTGATCAAGTCAAATGCCTTGGTCAGTCAATAAATCCCACTGAGTGGCTAACGTTCTCCACACTTTCCTTTGTTTAGGGTAGAAGATCATATCGAAGGTACTGCCATTCCCTCTAAAGTCACGATGGCCTCCGGATAGACTCTTTTCCCCAAGATCTGTAGCCTCTTGAGAGGATTCTGGCCAAAAACTACCCCCTAAGATCTGTAGCCTCTTGAGGGGATTCTGGCCAAAAACTACCCTACTCCTCCAGAAAAATGTGTAGTTATATTCCTATGTGGAATCGAAGGTAATCGAAAGTTTAATTCCATGTCAATGACTTCCCTTTTACTGAAGCTGTTGACTCCTTTCCGTTTTTTACGTCAATCAAATAGCCACAGTCTACACACACTACGTCGAAATAGATATCTTGGCATCCTGATTACCTCTCTTTTGTCTCCAGATATTTGATTTGTGATGCTGAGTAGAAAATGAAGATAAAGGTGTTGAAATCGCCTGTTACCATTGGGCTTGTAAAGTTTTACTATGCGTATGTTTGTAGCTCTCATATCCCGAGGAACTGGCCCTTTCCCCTACCATAGATGCAGCATGAGAGAAGTGTCGGAAGGATGGCTTGTATATCTCAGCTAGAATTCCATCTTTTCAAGGATCATGTCCACAACTCAAGTCATCTAATGCAGCAATAGATGGGAGTTGATCACATCCATTAAAAGTGAGGCGCTGATCTATCAAGCAATGTAGTATCTGATGGCTCGTTTTCAATTGAGTGAAGGTCCCATTGGTTTTTCGCCCATCTCTCTATTTGCTTGGCTTTACCCGCATTGCTGTCTCCTATATTTGTCTCTTGATAGCTGCTCCAGTTGCCTGTATATCCCCTCCGATGTTCCAGGTGTCATTACAAAAGCTGAATCTTACTTGCTAAGTCAGTCCAGCATTTGTCTTGCAGCCAGCGAAAGTGAGGCTTAAATCCCTTTTTGATTAAATAGGGATATTGGTATGACATAAAATGTTCAGTAGGTGAAAAGAAATTTTTTTGAGTGGCATTTTTCTAGCCCAAGATATACTTGTTTGAAGAAAATGGGGTCAATCCACGAAATAGAAAAATTTAGGAGGAAACAGCGACTGACGGAAACTTACATTACATAATTAATAAATAATGGTTTACCGATCATTCGCCCTTAAAAATCAGTGGGTTAGATTTTTGTATGTGTATAGAAATTATTTTATTTTCAATTTCTGCAATAAGTATAGATTTGATATATACTGCATAGCCATATTCGCATTCAGAACCTGACATCTCAGTTCTTTGTGTCGTGATACAAGCTTCAGCTTGACTGACTGCATGATATTTGTCTAAGTAATGTTTTTTGCATTGTAGATCTTGCTTTTTTTTTTTTGAAGCTGCCTTCCTTCCCCGTAGGTTTTTCTTTCTTTTCTAGCAAACCTTGTTTGTTCGCTTAATTGAATGGCCTCTGGTGCATGGTATTTTCCTCACACTCCCTTCTTTATATGATCTTGTTTTCTTTACAAAAGTGCGGATGGCTCTGTAGGGAATTGTATCATGCAACACACCTCAGAGTTGTTCCAGGGAGTCTAGTGCTGGAAAGGTGGAAATGCTTCTCTAGCTCTAGGTCAAATAGGACGCCCTTGTCTGGTTTGCAGTTCCTGTGATATCAGTCCGAGGGATACACTGATGTTGTTTAGCATTACATTTCTTTGATTTCATTCTGAAGGAGGCTAAGGCGTTCAAATGGTCTGTGTCCCACTTAATACTGTGAATTTAGTTCTAAATTCTTTGTTCATGTTGGGCCGTCTTCCTATGATGAAGCCAAGCTGATGTCAAGTCTTCAATCTTGGATGCATCAGTTTAACTTCATGAAATGGGTATGTCTGAAAATGGAGTTAGTTGCACACACTCGTAGGTGGTTGATGTGTGTAAAATTCCTGATTTCTGTGATCATTTCCGTTCATTTTACTGACGTTGTGTTTCGTAAGACGGTGCTCAGTTGTCTTGACCTACTCATGCACCGAAGACACGGTGAAGATGTATGCCCTCATCCTTTGACATAAATATGTCCTTTATACGGAAGTCAGACTCGTCAAAAACGTGTTCCTCTTATCCGAGTTTGCAGCCAGGATCGGCACCTAAGCACAAATAACGGTGGCTACGCCTCTGGTAGTTCATTGGCTCATCTCGAGTAATCCTTCCAATGGATGTTCAGTGGAGCTGAGAATGCATTTCCTCGCAAGTCCTGCACCCTGTTCCCGTTTCTTACCTACCTCTCTACTCTTCCAGAAGCGTGTTTAGCAATATTCCTGGGTAGAACCACCCTCAAGTAATTGACGGTTTAATCCCAAGTCAATGACATTAGGTTTCCGGACGTTGTAGACTTCCTCCAGGTTTTCCGTCAGTCAAGTAGCTGTAATCCAAATATTTCATGTCGCAATCCACGCGTTGGCAATCTGTTTTTCCCTCTTTAGTTGCGAAATATTTGCTTTGAGATCTGCTTTTAGAGTTTTGTTCTTTTCCCAACAGGGTAGCTTAGCAGGTCAGTACCATATTGGCTGGGGGCTGCTCCGCTTAAAGTAGGCGGTGACTGATCAGTGAGTTCCGAGATCCTTTCCATTGTCAACAACTTAGCATGGCACCAGTCAGTAAGACATTTATAAACTTGTGATTACAACATTGTGGATTTTCATGATCTAGACTAGATGTGGTCCAGCTCCTTTGGAGTGTGCGGATGTCAAATGATCGAACAAATTGGTAGACGGGATTGTCTTCCTCTGAAGATATCTTGCCTTGTTGTCTGTTTTCTATCTTTCTTTTAATGTATAACCGCGTATCTGTAAGTGCACTCCGTGTTGATTCCTGCTTTGAAATTGCGTCTGAAATGACCTCTCCAGTTCATGCATTCACACGTTGACACGTACAGGTACCAAAACAAACAAAAAAAAAAGGGAGGGGGAGGAGGTTCAAGCTTGGGCAGAAATAAGGGCATAAACAAAAGTAGGGCAGAAACACGCCAAACAAATGAAAAAAGACTAGAGATTATAAAATGCATTCTTCAATCACATAATCGGTCATATTACTCCTGAAAATTGCTAAAACATGACTTACACAAATATGCTATCAGCGTGACGATGAGAGAGTTAAAAGCATTAAAGGTAAAATTACTAAGGTTAAGGTTAAGTTTGAAAACAGAAATTCAGAAGCCCGACTTTCGTAATCCATCCCCTGCCAGCATAGTCCGCACGTCCGACAGTCTGTCTGCCCCATTTTAAGGGAAGGATTTCCATATGCGTTTCAGTCTTTTTCTAAATAGAGCGTTTTATTTCTAAAATTCGAATCCCCCACGAACCCTTATGGTAAGGTAGACATGTGCATAATAATGGCATTTCCTGGCGTCACGATCATATTTCACGTTATGAATTAGGTGTGAAATTCACATCTAATTCTATATTGTAACGTGCAAAATGATGGTAAAGCCAGGAAATGCCTTAAGCGCATGGCCACCTCCAGCTGCCATAACAGTCTGTAAGAGATCCGAACGTGAAATCAAACAGCTCTCTATTAGCTAAAGAAGGGATACTTTGATGGGGCTAATCTAAAAAAGGAACCCTACCTTAACCCTATGTCTACTAAAATTTAGCTTAAACCCTTTCCCCGTTACAGCGATGTAACGATTTATGTTAGTTTCATGTACTTCCCCAGAAAACGCAGATGAAAATCCTCCAGGTTGTTTAACTTCTCATTACAAATTAATTAAAACTTCCGCTGCTGAGCTTAGAAATGGGGAAGAGAAAGAAAAACGGATAGTAGAATGGACTAGGAAAAGGAAAGAAATAATAAGGAGTAAAAGTGATAACACTAGCTAAAGATGCTGACAGAGTGGAGTAGGCAAACAGAATGATGGGTAAAAACAGAGAGAGAAAGACAGAGAGAAAGAAAGAGAGAGAGAGAGAGAGAGAGAGAGAGAGAGAGAGAGAGAGAGAGAAGGGAGGAGCTGGAGGTGGTATGTAGCACAGCGAATGACCTAGGCAGAAAGGAAATGATGAGCGACCGAGTGAATGGTCAAAGAGAGAAAGTCATGGTGGATGACAGTGAGAAACAATAGAAAAGAGCGTGAATGGGACAGAGGGAAAGAGGTTTGAAGCTTTATAGAGAGATGAAGAACAAGAGACAATAAGAGTAGTGAAAATGGAGAAAACGAGACATGGTAAGTAAAAGAGTGAGGAATAGAAAGGAACATGCTGAATGGGAAAGACTGAGGGAAAGAGACATTCTTAGAGGCGGAAAACGGAAAAAAATACAGAACTATGAATAGAAGAGAGGGGGAGTGAGAGAAAGGAGAGAGAGAGAGAGAGAGAGAGAGAGAGAGAGCGAGAGCGAGAGCGAGAGAGAAACAGACACAGTGAGAGAAGGGGTATGATGAGTTTCAGAAAGGAAACATAAAATATTAATCTTGTTCTAAGTAACACAGTCACTCCCTCTTCTCCTGGACACTATACATTTACTGTATATAATATTGACATTAGGAAGTCGGAAATTGATGTATCCTACTCAACCCTGCCCCGCGCAGCATCTGCGATATCATGCCTCAACACCGTTCACCCTCTCTTCCACATGCGGTCATCAACTATCTTACGCCTTTGCAGTCAGTGACCCTCCCTTTCACTTGCGACCATCAACTATAATATTCTGCCTCCACAATCACTCACTCTCCCCCTCCCCCCTCCCCCATCCCGGCTCCACTTGCAGCCATCAATTCTATATTGCTTTCACAATCATTCATCCTCCCTTCCACTTAGGCTATGAATTATATTAGGTCTCTATAGTCATTCGCCTTCCATTTGTAGTCAGAACTAGATCTATATTCCGCCGCCACAGTCATTCGCCCTTCCGGGCTTCCCTCTATCTGCCGCCATGAACTATATATTACACCTACACAATCATTCATCTTCCTCTCCACCACTTAGGGCCATCATTTATATTACACCTTCACAACAATTCAACCTACTTTTTGTTTTCGGCTTTGAACTATATTACATCTCCAGCCATTCACCCTCCCCCTCCTCTTGTGACATCATACATCTCCACAATCATTCATCCACCCCTCCACTTACAGCTTACAACTAAACAATCATTCACTCTCCTCCTTAGTTACGGCCACTAATTATACTATGCCTCCATAATCATTCACCCTCCCNTATCCTACTCAACCCTGCCCCGCGCAGCATCTGCGATATCATGCCTCAACACCGTTCACCCTCTCTTCCACATGCGGTCATCAACTATCTTACGCCTTTGCAGTCAGTGACCCTCCCTTTCACTTGCGACCATCAACTATAATATTCTGCCTCCACAATCACTCACTCTCCCCCTCCCCCCTCCCCCATCCCGGCTCCACTTGCAGCCATCAATTCTTTATTGCTTTCACAATCATTCATCCTCCCTTCCACTTAGGCTATGAATTATATTAGGTCTCTATAGTCATTAACCCTCATTCGCCTTCCATTTGTAGTCAGGACTAGATCTATATTCCGCCGCCACAGTCATTCGCCCTTCCGGGCTTCCCTCTATCTGCCGCCATGAACTATATATTACACCTACACAATCATTCATCTTCCTCTCCACCACTTAGGGCCATCGTTTATATTACACCTTCACAACAATTCAACCTACTTTTTGTTTTCGGCTTTGAACTATATTACATCTCCAGCCATTCACCCTCCCCCTCCTCTTGCGACATCATACATCTCCACAATCATTCATCCACCCCTCCACTTACAGCTTACAACTAAACAATCATTCACTCTCCTCCTTAGTTACGGCCACTAATTATACTATGCCTCCATAATCATTCACCCTCCCCTCCACTCGTGGCCATCAATTATATTACACCTTCACAACCATTCACCTTCCCTTCCACTTGCGGCTACCAACTATATTACACCTTCACAGCCATTCAACTTCCCCTTCCACTTGCGGCTACCAACTGTACCTTCACAGCCATTCAACTTCCCCTTCCACTTGCGGCTACCAACTATATTACACTTTCTCAACCATTCACACTCGATTTCCACTTGCGGCCATCAATTAGACTAGACTATCTTACTCTTGGCAATTGTTCGCCTTTCCCTCCAACTTGCAGCTATCGGCTACAGTATGTCTGAGCAACCATCCACTTGTCCCTTCCATTTGCGGCCATCAACATCTATAAGCCTCCACAAACATTCACGCCTCCTCTTCACTTGCGACCAAGAACACAAGAATTAGTCATGTGCTCTCAATGCCTCGTATTCAGGCCAAAGCCAGCTGACGCCATTATTACCCTGGCAGGTCAGATCATTCAAGTTTTGTCTCAATTCTCTAGAAGTGATCAGATCGATACAGTGCTGCACCCACTCACAGGCACTGATGAATAAACTTCTCATATCTTTCGTTGTCTTTAATAGCCAGATGCCCATTATAATAGTGGGCTGATCAAACTTAAAAAAAAATTCTTTAGAGACATACCAAATACATGACCATGGCAATAATGAAGCCCCCACCCCCGTCCCCAAAACTACATTGAATGAGTGCCGATTTCCCCTTCTTCTTGCATGTTGAGGTTTGCATTAGGTGAGAAAAATAAAATCCCTCCAAACATGTACAAATCCTCCCTCATATTTATGAAAGGGGAATATCTCCCCTAACTCATAGTCTATTTTGGAGAAAACACTGCCAGGCAATATAACCACCACTGCAGAATGTGAGATATACGAAATCCTCACTGGGAGCTGTGTGCAGGTCAGTGACAGAAAATGGAAGAACAACATCGTCTATGCCACACAAAAAAGACAAACCGAATTCTCCATTTTTCCTTGTGCTATTCAAATCGATTAAAGATGATTTTATTCTGTTTGGAAGGAATTCCGAATGAGACTCACACTCCCAACTGAAGCTTGTGTCTTCTAATACAAGTTCAAGTTCAAGTTCAATTTTATTATAGGCCTTCAGCCACTTCGAATAAATACGAACCCAAGGCCTTGCCTTAACACTTACACCTATCCCTGAACTACTGCCCATCGAGACAGGAGTGTCGGCTGAAGCGAGTCCCTAACCTTAGAGCCTGTCGAAACTGGAGCAAAACATCAAGTGTGAGTCTCATTCGGAATTCTCTCCTGAGATCTAACGAAGTAAAGCTGAAGCATTGCTTCAAATATCCTGAGAATCTCATTGAACGTCATCAATCTAGTTTGCACAGTATGGTGTACTATCAACTTTGGGATAGATCTAGAACTAGTCTAGTCTTCTTTGAGGAAAAAGTGTGCTTCAGATGTGTGTTTTCGGTTATAATGGCTCATGTGGTAAAGCTATTGATTCCAGAGAGTCGATGCATCACGTTGTTGAATTTTAGGTTTCTAAGCGCCATATCATGAAGCTATCTGTGGTAAAGTTTGAAGAATATTGAAGAACAGAAGAACATTGAAATAAAATTCAGAGATTCAGGACTTTTTGTAGCCACCTGTACATATGCACAAACGGAGGAAGGAATTCCGAATGAGACTCTTGCCNTCCAGAGAGTCGATGCATCACGTTGTTGAATTTTAGGTTTCTAAGCGCCATATCATGAAGCTATCTGTGGTAAAGTTTGAAGAATATTGAAGAACAGAAGAACACTGAAATAAAAATCAGAGATTCAGGACTTTTTGTGGCCACCTGTACGTATGCACAAACGGAGGAAGGAATGCACAAACGGAGGAAGGAATGCACAAACGGAGGAAGGAAATCCGAATGAGACTCTTGCCCCTAACTTATTAATACAACCCAAACCTAACCCCATATCCCCAATGCCCATCGAGACAGGAGCATCAGTCGAGGAGAATCTCTAGTCTAACCCTAATGGCCGTCTTGACAGAAGCATCAGGTGCAAGTCTCATTTTGAATTCCTCCCCAAACGAAACTACGGGTAATACTCATCTGAATGTTTTCCCCTGAAAATGTGGACGGACTGGACACGACTTCAGCTACAATTTACGGTAGTCAACTCTGTTTTGTTCCCAGGGACATCTTTCACAACAGTTTGACCATCTTTCAAGACGCCATGCTGTCAACTAACTGACCTCTAGTCTAGATCTAGTTCAGACAGCCAGCTCAATGATCCACGTGAACTCACTGCGTTTGTCACTGCTGTGTTGCCACTCTGATTTTGTGCTTTTCCTTTACAGGGAGAGTGCTTTTGCCCTACATATTCCTACTCACAATCTTGAAGCAAATTAAATGGAAATTATCCTAAAAGAAAAAATCAAACATTTTACCTACTTCACCCGTAATTCATGAATTTTATAATTTTTCACAAAAACTTACGAAAAGCGATTTTCCCCCGAATTTGAGAAAATGGCTTTTCGTAACGCCGTTTTACTCTATTGTAGAGAAAAATCCCTGCGAGTGGCAACACCGCCTGCCTCGGTCACAAGACTTAAAATTTTATTTTCCTTTTTGTTTTTCATACCAGTGAATTTAAGTCAATGCAACCTACATATCTGAGGTTTAAAAAAAAATGCTGAGAAGTAGCTAAACCATGCCATGTGCCCTTTCAAGGTTGTGTGAATCGCCAAAGTAAACAATCGGATACAGTTCAAATGAAAAGGTTTTGGGGAAAGGGG
>JAWQUT010000064.1:106770-126599 GCA_033807755.1 Ellobium chinense | reverse complement strand
GGGGAGGGATCGAGATGAAAGTAAATCGCAAGTGGAGGACAAAGAAATCAAACAAAAAAAATGCGAAGATCTTTTCTTTAATCTTGGTACTGTGAGTGTTGTATTGGTCTTCGATGATTTGTCGATGTTTGAACAAAGGTCAATAATGGGTCTGTACTTCAAAGCACCCCCTTTGTTTCAGTGACTGATTTTATTGATCATCAATGAATGCTTTTCTTCTTGTCTAGGGAAGTTCCTTAGCAAAACGGTAATAGGTATTGTTTTAGCCTATGAGCGGAACAAATGACCTATCGAATATACAGGAAGAGTTTTGATTGAGAGAAAGGACGATGTAGATGTTTTGGTGGACGTGTGTTTGTGTGAATGTATTGTGTATGTGTGTGTGTGTGTGTGTGTGTGTGTGTGTGTGTGTGTGTGTGTGTGTGAATATATATGTGTGTGTGCGTGTGTATGAGTGTGAGTGTGTGTGTGTGTGTGTATGAGTGTGAGTGTGTGTGTGTGTGTGTGTGTGTGTGTGTGTGTGTGTGTGTGTGTGTGCGCGCGCACGAGCTCGCGCGTGTGTTTGAAAGAGAGGGAAAGAGGGGTGGACATCAAATTTTCAGACAGACAGACAGACAGACAGACAGACAGACAGACAGACAGACAGACAGACAGATACGAAGCAGGCAGCCAACCAGCAGATCTGGGAAAAGTTTGTATACAAAGGAGGTGAGAGGAGCAGGGAGAAGAGACGTGGGTAATGAAAGGAGTGACACCAGATGCGGCATCCGGGATCTCAATGTCTTGTAGCCAATCAATAAGAAGCTCTAGTCGCCTTTTGACTTAGGTTATTTTAGCACGACAAAAATATATGTCGTGTTCTTTCATTCGATAAAAAAAATGATCTAGCATTACACCGGCCCGAGATCTAATTGTATTGAAGCAACAGGGGATCATCCCATGCAATAGAAAACAAAAGCATTCTGAGATATTGCCGTCAACAATTCATAATAGATCTATAGAATTCATCTCACTAAAACTCAAATTTATCCACAAATACTGAACATTTGTTCATAATATCAATGTTTTTTAGTGTAGAAATGATGTAACTCTCAACTGCTGCAACAAATAAAATTTTGATACCGGATGGCCATTTTCACATTCAGAGCTTTGTTATCTCAGTTCCTTGTTCAGCGACATAAGCTTCATTTTGATTGGCTACAAGACAAAATGGGAGCGTATCAGAATCTTGTTAATCTCCAGACATGGAATCTTGGCAACAATTCATTTCACTCTTTCCCATTAAGGATAATTGTTTGGGAATCAACCCTTGTGTACAGTGCGAGCGAAGTGCAAGCTTAATGCACTCGACTACACGGATGAGATAGATATTTTATATTGTATATCAGCAGAGCATCAGTTCAAAAGTTGTTGGTGATTGGCTCTTTTTTTTTTAGCGGTATACAGTATTTCTAGTTTCCAAGAATGATAGCCCCATTCCAAGACTAATTCTTGGTAGCAGTTCAATTCACTCTTTGCCATCAAGGATGGTTGTTTCGAGATCAATCCTGTGTGTGTGTGTGTGTGTATGTATGTGTGTGTGTGTGTGTGTGTGTGTGTGTGTGTGTGTGTGTGTGTGTGTGTGTGTGTCCCAGCTAAGTGTACGCTTTATGCACCCGACCACACAGATAGATGGAGACTTATTGTATTAAACACCTGCAGAGCATCATTTCAATTGCTTGTTGGTGATTGGCTCTTACTTAATGGCATACAGTATTTATAGTTCCCAAGAACGATAACCCCCATTCCAAGACTTATTCTTAGCAACAGTTCATTTCACTTTTTCACATCAAGCATAGCTGCTTTTAGATAAAGGTATGTACACAGCAGCGAACTAAAACTCAGTGCACTTGACCACACATATAAGTATAAACTTACTGTACAATACACGTGCAAAGATTCAATTCAGTTGCTGATGGTGATTGACTGTTATTTAGTGGTACACTGTATTGATTATGACCCCCTAGAATGATTGCCCTAATATAAGACCTCCAAAACCCCAACATATAATTGCCGTGGATAAAGAATATCAAAAAGGAGTCTGTTTATTCTTTGCTTGTTCCCATGATCATAATATCCTCTTCCATTTAATAATTTCACTACACCGCCTTAGACAACAAAGAAGTGAATCAAGTGTACATTTAAAATTGGCATGAAAAAAAAAAAAACGTCGAAAATAAAACGACACCTTACTCAGGTTTTTAATTAGAAGTCTATCATAATGTCGAGGAAATTGCTGGACTTAGATCTGCAATTTAAATATTGTCTCATCAATCATTCTGTCTGTTTGAAGCAGGAAACAGGATACCTCACAACGCTGTCTTACACGGACACATCAAGCCTTCCCCATTAGCTTGTTCCCCCATGCAAAGACAATGAACCTAAAGCATATTTATTATCCAATCTCCATTTCATGAAAACGAATTTCATTAAGCTAGGAGACGAAGGAGACCAGCATATGCCGGGAAACGGAAACTACACTTTTCAGATGGTATGCAGTTCATGCCTTTAAAAATAATGCTGTGTTAAGTCACAGACGTTCACACCCACCCAATTAACATTATTCTGTTCCGTAAAATGAATACAAAACCAAGCGCTGATAAAGTGACCGAATTATTGGCCTGTAGATGGCATTATGTAAGATTTAGATAACACAGAAACAGTGGGGTGGCCCAAAACCCTTCTTGAGGTGAAGATTTATTGATATTTTCGATAATAGGCTTAGCTTGCAAGCACGAGGAAAAACGCTGAAATTAATGCCCCAATAAAACAGCTCTCGGGTCCCCAGGGCGTTATCGCCTCTTGTGTTTCTCGCCTTGAGAATTTTCAAAGGTGAGAAGCAACGAGCTTCCTATACACACTCAGACAATGCAATCAAATTAAAAATGTCAGCTGCGGTATTTGATATATGGAAGACGACATGATTTATACGTGGCCTTGCATGGTCGTGTGTGAAGTCTTGTGAGTTCAGTAAAGATGACTGAAGTAGGTAACCTTTCAAAGCAAGGGATAAAAAAAGAAAATGGGAAAAAACAAAGCCAACCACTGCCATGAATTTCCAATGTTTGTAAAATCTGTCCTCCATATTTATTCTATGTACAATGCAGCAGGCTTTTCTGCAAAGAATGCGTAGATCGTAGAAGCATGAACGTATTCCGACACAGCGAAAGAGAGTATAACAATAAACTTCCTTCATGGAAGTGGCAAAGAGCTTACACTCACTATTAAGACTGTGCCTTTAACGGGAGAAAAGATTTAAACCTAAGACGTGTACATTATTTGGTCACTTAAATCGAAAAAAATTCCAAAGGCTATCATATTATGCACCGAACTTTGTAGTTTGTGCCAGATATCACTATTCTATCTAGCAGAAGGCGCATGAGAAGGTGATAAGAGAAATATTCCAACAACAAACTCATCAAAGAAGCCACCACCAAGATGTTTGACCAGTAACCAATAATCATTCGACACCAGCCATTCATCCCGTGCATCAGATACCCTGTAAGGGCCAAACCTTAGCATCTACTATGTGATCATTTTATACTGAGGTTGACAAAGTTTAACAACACGTTTCTTGGGGAAAAAAGCCCAAAACACAAACAGACAATCAAAACTTCATCAATCAACAAAGCAAAAAATCATTCAGCCAGTCACCTCATCATTCCGAGACTCACCCGAAATTGGCTTTCCCAACTTTTTTGGTGAACTTCCTTCCGCTGGGCTCATACTCATGACCGTCTCTCCCGCTCCCGTATCGTTCCGTTCTCTCCCAGCTGATATCCTCACTATAGGCGTCAGCATCCTTCATTTGATCTCGGGCACTTTTTGGAAATATCGGCTCGCTGGAGACCTTTCTCCATGGCGGACCTCCTGTCCCATTCACTTTAGGGCTGTCGTTGAATTCTCTTGCCGTCATTGGCGGTTCTCTCGTTGCCAAGGGCGAATCTTTTGGCGGATCCCTTGCTGATATTGGCCCCAGCCTTTCCACTGAAGCTGTTCGGCTTCCACCCATTTTCTTAGTAAGTGAATTTGTTCGTTCACGAGATTCAGAAGCGTTGTCCCTTGGAGGCTCCATTCCATCAGAATGGTCCTCGAGATTTTCTCTGAAGGACACCCTCTTGTCCGTGTCGCTACCGTCACTCCCTCTTGATCGAGGTGTGGTTCCACCTGACCCGTTCTTTTGTCTCGACGCATCCTTAGGGTCCAACATCTGACCGTTGGATTTCATGGCGCTGACCTGGTCTGGTGACGCCTTGTTCATGCTCGACCTTGCTGCGTTGGCTTTAGCAGTCTTGGCTCTGGCTTGTTTAGCCGTTGTACTATCTATGCTGCCGTCTTGCGATGACGCGTCAGTATTTAGGTCATCAGTGCAACGAAGATCGTTGTTTCCACCACCACCGGTGAAATGGTTCTTAACGGACGAAGCTTGTCTTTTTCTGTTCGAGGCCGACTGTGAGTCAGCACTGCCATTGAGGGCGCTATTGTAATCGCCTGTTTCTCCTTTATTTTTGGCTGGAGACAAGTTCTTACTCATCGAAAAATTTTGCTTGTTTTTCTTTGCTTTGGATTTCTTACTTCCCCTGCCGACACTATCTTTAAGGCTGCCGTTGAGACTGCTTCGAGAGCTGTCAATGCTCCCCGGTTTGTCTAATGATTCTAAGTCGTCGTTTTCTGGAGAAGCAGTGAACGTTATGCCTTCACTTCCATCACTGTCTCCGCCATCATCGGCCACAACCGCTTCCCTTCTCAGAGCTGTTTTCTTCCTGGGTGTCCTCGTGCCATTCATAATGACCAGGTCGTAAGATCACGAAGCTAAAGTAAATAGAATGTCAGAGTGTGAAACGTGATATGTAAGTGTTGATAATGATGACAACCAAAAAAATAATGATTCGCTTAAGAAGCCTTGTATCCGGGACATTGTTCGTTCATGCAACTCCACGCCATTATTACCCTAGCAGGTCTGTTAATCCTAAGACTGTCTCAACTCTCTGGGGAGCATACATACCCTTGCTATTTACAGGCACCGATCACAAGCAGTCTGATAATAGTTTCCACTGCCTATAGCCAGGTATCCATTTTGCAGATGGGTGGACTTAGGAGAATGTGAATGAAATATCTCCCAAGACACTTAATGCGCGGCCGTGGTCGGGAATCAAACCCACGACCGGAAATCTGAGTCCATCATCCTAATAATAATAATAAGAAGAATTAGAATAATAAGAAACTTCAGAGATGGAATGAGACTCAAAGTGTGAAGCCACAGTGGACCAGGATCCAGCGAGATAATGAAATTGTGAAGGAGGCAGACTTTAGTCCCCTTGCTGTCGTGTCATGACGTCCCGTACCATTTGCATTAAACGAGTTAAACTGCTCACTGCGGTGACTACGAGAAACACCACAAAAGTTTTTTCGGGGAATACCCATTTTTATCGCAGCGCGCAAGTTTATGTAAGAATTACGCACACAACCACTGGTGGGTTATCATCCGAATTGCTACGAGAAAGAAACGGCATAAATTGCCCCGACAAAGCTACGTGCCGGACCAGGTGGATTCGAGTCCTAGCTGCACTGTTCATATGAATTTCTACACCATCCCCTTCATCTGACTATGCCTACAAAAGGAAACACGTCAGAAACCATGGGCTGACATGAACATGGTGCATCCATAATAAAATTAGAATCAATTATGTATAACATACACATTTTGTCATAACATATAACTGTATTATGATTGAACAGACATCATATGATCTGCTAAATGGAATGGGTATATAGAAACCAAAGTGATAATGACAATAGCGATGATAGTGATGATGATTGTGTATAATATAATGTTCCCCCCAAAAAACAACAGTTTACAAACGCAACATTTTAGTCATAAATATTATATGATTTATGAGTGCATCAAAAGAAATCGATTTTGTTCTATTTATAATAATGACTGTTTCATTTGAATCTTTATTTTACTTGCTTTTGATAAAAATATTCCTAATAAAGATCTCTTTCACTCACATTATGAATGATAGTTTCTGCTACTACTGCTGCTGCCGTTGATGAAGAATATTGGCTTAACTCACGATTTGTTTCCTAAGTGTAAATTTTAAAAATTTGAGATATCAATAATCGTGTAGCACAATCGTTATTTCCTAAATTTAAGACTCTATTTCTCCAAACCACAAACAGAAAACTGGCTACTTGTAATGGCATCACTGGAAATCCCAGCTACAGTGTTGCCAACTAAAACTTTCCACAACCTTTCTACGTACATGAGTTATTGTCAGAGCATTCGACGGACAATGCAGAATCCTCCAATTGCCTTTGGTTACGTTTTATAATAGTGACAATCTTCTCTGAGAAACTAAAGTGGATACTGCAATAATTCTGGACAGTACTCACAATAAGCCGTTGGTCACTCGATATGGAATCCTAGTCTTTCCAAGAAAAACATCTTATCAAGCATCACTATTTTTCTATGAAATATTTCCCTGTTACAAGCCACTCAAGTTGTCATGTGACTATCATAATTATACGTTTGATAAATTTTCAGTAAAAAAAAGCAACGAATTATTTAAACCTATGCACTATGAAATAGAGCCTATTTTTCACTACAGAAACGTAAAGTCTACCACAGTCGGGTCTGTAACTTTCTTAGCAGTATAAAAATCTTACATGCGAACGTTTCCAGACCTGGCCATTTTCTGCGATGTGTGAAGAGGTCGATGGATGACTGCTCAAAGAGAGTGAACTAGCGAGTATAAATAATGCAACGGTGGTTCATCCACAGAAGCGATCCGGGTGTGGACGATGACGCTTCAAGCCACCAAAACAAGACGGGCGGAAACAATCGAGCGTAACTAGTCTATTGTACCCTTCCAAGATCAGCGCCGATGGATGCCAACGCTCGTTGTTAAGCGCGGTTACTTTGCGCTTTGCAGTTGATCCGGGTTGAAAAGAGAGACACTAATATCGAAGAGCTCTGCGCTGATCGATCGATTTGTTTGGATCTATTCTCCGGCCCATGGGAACAAGGAAAAAGAGAGAGCGAGGAGGGGGGTGGAAATGGAAAGGGGGGGGGGGAAGAGAGGTTCATTGTGGTAATGAAGAAAGAATAATGAATACCTTTGATGGTAGCCTAGGTATCCCCATGTCAATTCTCCGCGTTAGTGGATGTTAAAAAGGAACGTTTAAAGCTGCGCTATCCGATCGCTGCCGTCGCAAGACAAGCCCTGTTTACCGGACACTGACTTGACTCAGACAGATTTGCTTTCATATTTCAACTACTAGACGTTTTTATATCAATGTTTGCGATGGTAACCTTCACGATGCGGGTATACTAGCAATCTGCAAAGTTTCTATGCACGGTGAAATGCTTTATTTATTCGAGAAATTCGGTGNGGGGGGGGGGGGGGGGGAAGAAAAAAAAAACAAACAAAAACCAAGCGCTCTGATGTAAAACGTGCGTTTGAATTCAAATTTGTTAAGTGTCCCATTATGCCTCTCTTCTTCCTCTACACTCCAGACGGGCCTTTAAAAAAAAAGGTGGCTTTGAAGTGTTCATTTTCAAAAGATTATAATAAAATGTTAATTGATAACCGCATGTGTTTGGAGCGCCCAGATCGTGTTTCCTGGCATTGTAAAACTGATGTGGCCGCACTGCAGAGTGGTAAAGAATCATTAGTATGAATGCTGGAGAGAACAATGGCCCAGAAACTGACACCGATATTGCAGAAAGGCAATGCGAATTACATATTATTTTTGGTCTTTGAAGGATCCGATTTATTGAAGCGGGTTGAACATAGGAGAGACATAGAGAGGCAGAGAGGTAGAGGCTGGCTGAGCATCGGAATAATCAATTTGCAAACTTAAAAGTGCTGTGAGCGCACTTTAATATTGTCAGCATGATCTGCATTGCAAAAGCATGTTATCAAATGGTGCGTGTAAAGGCTGGGGCGGCAGCCGTTCTACTGTTCTTCGCCCCCTCTCCACCTTACAAAGTGATTGTGCCTCCCTTCCTAACAGGGCCCCTACTACCCCAAGCGCCCATGTAACACCACTGTACACACCGCCCATTCACCTCCTCTTAAGAATCATTGTGTCTTCTTCAAGTTATAGGTATGGAGACGCCACTACTACCTGGCATTTTGGTATGCAATTTTAAATGGTGCATATAAATCAGAAAATTAGCTATGGGGTGGAGGGAAAGGGGTTGGATTATAATTTCAAATGCAAATATATTTGGAAATTCAGAATGGGTGAGATTTAGCCTTTCAGGTAAGAACGCTGTGGTTGTTGTTAGATGGGTAAAATCACCCTGTTTACTGTGTGAAACGGCTTAAAATATTAGGTAGCCTGACTCACTGCCTAATTTCTGAAAATCTAATTGGTGTAGGGACATTATTTTGTATGTCAAAATTTGGAGGAAGAGTTAAACAATATTATTGAGCTGAAGGTATTTTGGCATGAGACCTCTGGATAAGCTGAAGAGGGGTCTAAAACTAACAGTTAAAACAACATAAGCATCTTCATTTTGAAATACAATTTCTCTTCATAACATACAGAGCTTCACTCTTTCTTGACTCATATGTTATAAAACTAACACATTACAGGTTCACCTCTTGCCTAATGCATTGTCAGTTTTTAACCAATCACTTCTGACCGCTCCGCAAAGTTTATGAACAACAAGAGGTTTATGAGCAATAATGGGGGAGAAATAGAGTAAACCCTCTGGTTTGTGTTAAGTTATACCGCTGCAGCGCGGCTAAGCTTATCAAAATCTCTCTCAACAGACACTGGCTCATAAAAGCCAGATAAGGGGTGGAATAACAGGACTTTTGACGCTTTTAGCGCGGTCACCACTCCAAAACAAAGTTGAATCCACATGTGCCTTTATTTAGCCCTCCACAACAGCATTTCTCGCGGTTTCCAGTAACGAAGTATCGTAGGTGCAAGAACAGATTACAATGTAAACAGCGCTATGAAAGATCGGTATAGTTACAACAGATCATGCTCTTTGGCTCTGACATTGCTAAAGATCACAAGAGCGCTATATACGACAATGTGCCAACAAATTAAGTTAAGAAGTGCCTGGCTGGAGCAAAATAAATCTGCACTTAGGAACGAGTCCCCAGCGGATGGCTGTTTCAATGGTTTAATGAATTCATTTTCATTAAACATTTATTGATATAAGAGCAGCGTTATTGAAAACCAAAGACAATAGATCCTTATTTCTTTATCATGTCGTTTTATCAGTTGCTCTTTCTGGTGCCCGTGGCGTGCCACATAAACAATGAACTAACAATACATATTCATCGAATGCTTTTTGATATCAGGAAATGGATATTGTAATGATCTTTGATCGTGCCAGACCGTATCAATCGCACTAAAAAAGCGCTGGTCTGGAATGCTTTGTCGAAGCAACAAAAAACACGTCTTGCTCCTCACGGGAGTGAACTGTTCCACAAAGTATGAGATCTAAATCTAAACATTAAATCACTGAATTAATATATCACAGCTATGTTTAAGCGTATTCAATCGACTCACTACTTGCTATGTTACCAAGTAAAATCTGCCAGTCATTTCAATCAGTTTATCAATAGATCACCTGACTGCAGTTATAGTGTTGCCCTGTCAATTAAGTTAAATGTTAAAAGACGTTTTTGATAAAAACTGATACCTACAAACTGGAGGTTGCGGGTTCAAATCCCTCCCCAAGCGGAAAAAAAACATTTAACCAAAGGACACTTGGGAGTCACGACCCAAGTGTGGCCCACCCCCTTAAGAGTGTTAGGAAGTCAAAGTGCCGACACACTTGTTATACGGGGGTATCTTCCTCTGAAGATCTTCTGTTGTCTCGCTCTCCGAGAAGAAGAGTTTCCTATTTTTAAATCTAGTATCCAGGCAATGCCTCCTCACAGGACTTCGTATTCTTCACGATCTCTATGTCAACCGTGGTAAGTTAATATTTACTGGAGCATTACGTCATAGTTGGACTGTCACCTACTCTTCCTTTTGTTCCAGATTAATGATCGCTGACGTTCATTCTCAAACCTATTCTCAAATCGTCTCAAACAATTGAGAACGTATTCATTAACGATGGAATCTCTTACCACTGTTAGGATTACATGAACCCTGCATGTTGAACGCTTCTCAGGGTGCACTCAGCATTGATGCACTAATGTAATTCTTACGATGGTAACAGCACCGATGCTCTAATCTAATTCTTACGGCGGTAACAGATACTATCGTTAAAGCGCAAGCTCTCAGATATTTCTCTCTGATCATGGTAACCCTATCTCCTTTATTAATCAGTCCTGCTGTGACTATTAACCTCATAATAACTGCTGGAGATAATAGATGGTGATGAAGTTCCAAACCAGTTTAGTTAGCTTTATAACTGCTGGTTCGTTACCGCACTAATTCCATACAAACTCCACCCACAATGCATAACGATCGCGATGTACTTTTACAAAGCAACACAGAAAAAAAGCCTGGGAAAAGCCCATTGTCTTCTCTTATTGTTATTATCACTATTGAATGGCGGAAAAACCAGTGTTCTTCTTTTATTTTCAACAGGATAATAGTGTTTAAAACTGAGGTCATGGCACATTTCTTCTATTCTTCCTCTCTGTCTTTCTTTATTTCTCTCTCTCTCTCTCTCTTTCTCTCCATGTCAATCAAAAGTTTTGCACGCGTCAATGTTTGCTAAAATGGGCGTGCTGGAAACGTTAAACAATAGAAGAAACTCACAGTAATCATTAAAAGCCTGCGGTACTCTTTGTTTTGCGTGTTACGATAAGATCTGATCACGGCTGTTCTGGAATCGTAATGTTGGGTGCCGATGTTGACTGATACATCACTGTATGTATAGCATCGGAAGTTCCTTTAGTAGAACGTTCTCATTTGCAATATATTGACCGTTCTTGTGTATTCATAGCCGAATCACTCGACTGTAATTTGATGGATTGACCTCTTCGTTGTCACCAAGTAGGAACCTACATTATCTAAAGTTACTGTTGTTCATTCACATTTACAATTTCTCTCACCCCATCCGTTTGTAACATGGGTAACTAGCTATAAGCAGCGACAGGCATTGGCAGAATACTGAGCATTAGCGTTAGAAAATGACGGCGGCACTGTATGCTCCCTAGGGAGTTAGGAAAGTCTAAGAGTGATTTGGCCTGCTAAATAATCATAGATTTAGAGTCACGCGAGCGAGCAGTTGCCTGGAGGCCATACCTATAGACTGTATTATTATTATTGTTATTATTATTATTACAATTATCAACATCACTATTATTATTATTACTAGAAGACTCTTCGTCATGAATAATTATTAGTTAAGCATCCGGGAACCTTTAAAGTAAACTGCATACACTGATGTCTTTTTGCGGGTGAGATGCCACAAGCGAATGCGGACCAACCTTTACTTAAAGCACCTATGCAGTCAGTTGTCGAAATTATATTTGTGCCTCAAATGTCAGTTGAAGACGCATTTATTGACACCATAGGACTGCTTTTTTACAGCTTACTTTTGCATTATTGAATATGTATGTACATGTTTCTGTTTTTGGCTAATATGTAGATCTATTTTGGCTGTGAGGACTTAGAGCCTGCAACTCTTCGAGGTTAAGCGCTATAAATATGTTGGTTGTTACTATTATAATTTCACTTTCTTGAGTCTTTTCGCTGCCTTTTTTGTCGTGGTAAAAACTAATGTAAACTTTAGGTTTCATTAAGCCTTTTTAAAAAAAAAATAATTAAAGAAACAAACTATGATGGGGATGACAGTGGCGAAAACGATAATACTTATGATAATGATGATGATTATGACAGAGTTGTTATGAATGAAAATACAATAGACAAGAGGAAATATATTATTTAACGAAGCTTTTGGCAAAAAAAAATGAATAAATAAATAAAAAATTAACCCAGTGCACATAACCAGCCTATTTTAAATGGAAAATGTTGACAGATTAATAATTATATATAACTTATAAATTATTATGGTTTGGCCCAAAATTACGCCCATTAAAAAAATATAAAAAATACCAGTGATATAATAACCTACCTTAGGTAACATCATGTCAAACTAGCATGCGAAAAAGAACCATCAAAAACTTCAAAATAGTGAGTCACAAAAAAAGAAAAGTTATTGTGCAAAAATCCAGCTGGGGTCCACACCAGTTCCTCAAGATGTATCTACCACTTCCCCGCACCCGTAAAATTACAGTGCTGTGAATACAACCCCACCAAAATATAGCCCCTGCTGGATCAACAGAGGCGTTTCTAGTGGTCGTTTGGAAACAATGACTCAAGCAGGTTTGATGTAATATTGGCGGGCCCAACCCACATTATGCAGTAATTATGCTTATGTGATTCTTTTCTCGCTCATTCCTCCGCCATGTTCTTAACTAAGAATCCACATTACATCTTAAGCTGCTTGGTAAATACAGCATAATTATGATGTAAGCTAACTCACGTTTTCTGACGGGGATATGGCTGAATAAAGTCAGCAAGAAGTGTCATGTAGACTATCTTAAAAAAATTACTCAATCAGAATCTTCTACCACTAATTACAGTGACAAATCCTATCCAGTCAGCTCTCATTCATGCAATTGTTCGATATGATTACTCCGGCAGATTTGATTTCTCAGTAACCTTTTTTCAGCTTTGCTCGGACCAAACAGAGCCTGTGCCAATTTACAGACGATGATCAGTAGCTTTAGGACAATAGCTTTCACTGCCTATAGCCAAGTACTCACTGTTAGAGATCGGTGTAAACAGAACCAAAATACGGCGACTTTACCGTTTGCACACTTGTTTCTTACTGTTGGTTACAGTTAGGTAACCAAGGATACGTAGTGCTAAGACTGGAACTTAATAACCAGTACCTAATGTTAAGGAAGTTTTGATATTAAGAAATCTGGTATGACCGTTTGGTCAGTCACATGTATTGTAAAACCTGGCGTCTGACAAATGAGATTCAGCCTAAATCTTTTCCAAACAAGTGAGACTGTAAGAAATGTAGGAATTCATTGGTATAATAATGCTTCAGATCTTAGGCTGATAATTTCTAAAATGAATAAAGCAGAAAAATGTATTACAAGGAAACAAATTGTCAGAAATTCACTCACCTAAAGAATGTATTATTCTCACGAAACGTAATATCGAAACAGTTACTGTGGAGTGCACCAGACAACCTATTTCCCACTTCCCAGACAGATCTTTTACCATCTGGCAAATATAATATCAGTGATTTTTAACGCTCTAGCCGCTAAGTGTTTTTATGGTCTTATCGAAGCAATCCCATTTGCAGTCTCATGTAAGGACTAACATGGATAACATAAGTGGCTTAACTCCATTAATGAACAAAACATGACCTTTATGTTGACTTAATAACCATAATGACTTCTTACGTTACTAATCACTTACAAATTCATTGTGGCTGAATCCATTCCTGAACAGCACTTCTCCGTAATATAAGTGAGACCTCTTGTACGTAGTTAATCTTTCCTTACTCCACAACACACACACACACACACAAAATCAGAATGATTTAAGAGCTTGTTACTTCATTTACTGTATCACCGTGCCTGCTTTATTGTTTCCAGTATAGCCGTATGTTTTGTCGTTCACAACAGTATCAACCGATTCTCCTTCCGTGCTGTAGATCTTTGCTTCAATGCCCCCAACCCCTTCTGCCCGCCTTCCGTCCTTCCCTCCCTTCTTTTCTGCGTCAGTGCTTAATCTGCCGCCTCTCCTTACAGGAGTACCTAACATTCGTGCAAGGTTAATCCGGTCTAAACTTAAGACGCCTTTGTTTGAACCCAATCCTTTAGTGGTAAGCACCTTAAAGGGTTTGTATTTTATTTTTTCGGTCATCCCGCCAAGGGCAGAGCCAAAGTTGGAGTGACCCTGACAAATCCGCAACAGCATGAACAACAACAGCAACAATACGATATAATTATTACAACAATACTTACAGTATTATGCAGTGTAATAAGGGCATAACAATATAAACAACAACCCTATCGATTTCAGGATAATGAGTGACTGTTTGAAGGTGATCAAAACATTAAAGGACTTAAAAATAATCTCTGTGTCAGTGACATGCTGTGTAATGGGTTTTATTTCCCTGTCGTTCCAGTAAATGTAATTGCATTGCAATGTTTCACGGTAGGCATTATTCAAACTATATATTTGCTTCTCATGATCTCCCTCCCAGTTACTTACCTATTTATCTTACCGGTCTTGTACTAAGTCCGCTTCTCATGTCCTTGTCAGTTATCTTTAGCTAAAAATGCATTTGGCATGATCTAATGAGTTTTGACAGTCCCAATTTTTGTTATTTGTATGTGAATTTTTTGTTCCCCCCCCCCCGCCCCAACCCCCTCGAAATCAGCAATGTAAAGATCCAATTAAACCTGTTACATTCTAGACTAATATTACTAAAACTGTGGCCATGGTAACGTGCTGAAAAAAAAATCAGTTACCATGTGACGTCCTGTGCCATGCCATGAACCTACATGAGTTACGCCCCTGATAAAAAGAGGCCCTAATTACAGTGCTAAAGAATGAACTAGTCACCCCTGGGGATCACTGTCTCGGCTGTCAAAATAATCTATAATAATCTATACAGGAAACTGAGACTTGGAGTCAGTTTGGGTTGCAAAAAACACAGACTGCGTTTCTAGTGACGCCAGGCTACTTAGCAGAGCGGTTCTGATATTATTTTACTAGCAATCCTCTTCCCAGAAGGGGTGAAACGGAACCAAAGATCATGGGATTAATAGTTTAAGAACTGCTGGCTCAAGACAAAGGCACAAAACATAGAGACAACGACCCCTAAGTTCTTAAGTTCTAATACATGCACTAAACATTCTTTGGTGGCCTGTTACATATGGCTCCATTCTGCCTCACTGACCCCGATTATACAGTAAGTAAAAGATTTCTTCTAAAGTCTGTCTGCTGATTGACGACAGATTTGATTCACAGGAACCAAATGTCCATTATCCCTTCTTGCTACGTGTACGTGCGCGTGTGTGTGTGTGTGTGTGTGTGTGTGGGTGGGTGGGATGGAGTAGAGGGTAGGACAGAATACAGGTCACCATCTAAATTTTAATTGGTGCAGTTAAGTGCTTGTATAGTAGTTAAGATATATTATTACTAGACTGATTCCCATTCTATGAATGGGATCAACATGGTTCAAAGACGAATTCACAGAGTATAGATTACAAACCTATAGTGGTTTACAGACCCCATATTCAAGGCAAGAGAAGCAGACAACGCGCTACAGGCGATAGGATACCCAGTGCACCAAAGCACACCATGGACGAACGGACGCCTTGGGAAAGTGAGACTGCGGCGGATGATGGGAATCACCGTTCAATTACCCCAACCTGAAATAATTAATAGTCGGAAAAAAGTAATGATTAAAGTACAGGCAGAAACGTCTTTAAGTCGCATTGAAAGTCTGGTTATTGTAGCTACACCAACTGAAGAAAAGAGATAGGGAGCCTCCAAGGCCTACCTTAGTCTATTTAGACTATATTTATTATGTTATGTCTTAGAGAAACACCCCATTAATATAAAATAGATCTATATTATCGTTTTTAATTAATATTCCAATCTGCAGAGTGGCAACAGATATCGGCTCTTTATATTTTACTGAGCGTTTTTCATGACCTTTTGTCAACATGGCAGTATGAATGAAAATTTTAACGAAGACATTTTGATCATGTTTTTTAGACTTAACATTAAACTGGCAGTACTGTTGTTTTGGACAAATCTGTTGCCGCGTATTTCACAAATTGGTTAGGACCATTTTGTTCAGAATTTTAGGTCAGTTTTGTTGATAAGATCCAAATTCATATCCGAACTCATACTTTGATCTTGCAACAGTTTAAAGAAGGATTAGGCCTTTTCATCTCAATAAATAGCTGCACACAATGTTGTATTTCTGTGAACCTTCATTCATGTGTAATGCCACTCTAAACGCAACGAACAATGCTGTCTGAAGGTCCATTTGTGTAAACAATCCCCTCTGATCACCTCGTTAGATCTCTATAATTCAAACGTCAATTAAAAACAATACAATGTACTTTGGTTAGATTGACTCAATGATACTGTTATACAGAAAGGATTGATTCCTGACAAAGACATTATTCGCCATTTATCATTATCAGGACAGCCACTGTATATTTCATGGACTGATCAAGTTGCGAGCAACCTCTTCAAGTTCAGTTAGGGCATTTAAGTATTTGATTGATTCAAAACGACTGATCGGACAAAAACGATCAGGTTAGGTTCCAACCTATGCTATTTCCTTAACAGTCAGCAGCGGACATAGATGGCTTGCATGCAGGCAACAAAATGTCGGTTTATCATTGCTTCCATTTCTTAAATGTCGTTCCCTGTGTTGTCATAGTTGCCAATGGTGACACCCATTATGGAACAACCCAAGCAAGACTGGACATTATATTGGCTTCCTGTTCCCTCAACATAAGGACAACAAGTCAAAAAAAAAGTCCCATTAAGCTACAAAGGAGGGAGAGATTGTCATCAAGCCGGCTAGATTCAGCCATACATCCATTGATGCGAATCACAGGAAACTTAATGAATTCATTACCAGACTAACGAAGCAAGGGTACATTTGCCACCAAAAGCTGGACAAAAAGATAAGTTGCGCTCTACTTGTCTTTTCAGTTCAGAACTCAGAGATGAATGACATGAGACCGAAAACAAATCTGTTGTCTTTTGTATTTACTTTATATGCCAAAAGAAACTGGTGCATCTCTTAGACAATAATATACACTTCCCAAAAATGCTAAAAAAAAAAGATTTCCTCATAGCCAAATCTGGCCAACCACTGCCTCCACATGCGATTCAATTCAATTTATGTAATCGAACCCACGTTCCATGTTAACATATGGGTGGTCGGACATTGATAACGCATGCCAAGTACAAAGACAAAACAACTTAATCGACTAAATAAAGGACATGAAAATGAGAAACGGAACCCGACACATTAATATTCTCCAGTCTGGATGGTGTTAACACTGGGTATGATTGTGGAAGAAATGTTTCGCAATAATATTATCAAAACTTCCGGAATTCAGAATGATTTTACAAAAATTGGCCAGATTTAAAAGGAATTGTTTGTTTAGTTGGAGAGGAGTTCGTGGGCGTTTGGAGTATTAAGGTGTCTGTAATTTTTGTCTTTCAGAAATGTGCGTCTTTCACTTGTAAATTTTAAATAAGGTATTCAAATAAGGCATGGCAACTCCTCTCCTAGGCCGAAATAACAATGCCTACCGTGACATTTTATTTTCACTTTGTATCCCTGTTTTCCAATGGCAACGCTTGTTTACCAATACCTAGAACCATTACTCATGCTTTCGAGTCTCAGTTTTAGGCCATGTCAGATACGAGATTGTTTGTCCTGACTGATTTGGAGTGGCAAACTAGTTTAACGAATCTCCTTTCTCTGCGATTTATATTCTACAACGCCGAATGTCTTATTCTGAAGTAGATCAAACAATTAAATTAATGAGGGGTTGAAATGTAAGCTTACGTCATGTTCATTCCACATTCGCCTAAACAACCTTTTTTTTTTTTTTTAAATGATGCTTTGAATTGTTTCTAATATTCTGGTCTTTCATTCATCTTTTTAATTATTAACACACACACACACACAAACGGATCAAGTTTGGTTTTGATGCTATATTCCCAAATTTCAAAGCTGTTCCACATCTATCAATTTATTTTTCCGTGGGTAATGAGTTCAGGGTTCTAAATTTCTCAGAGTCTCAAAAAGTGATTTGAGCATGACCATAAAAGAATCAACTTGCACAAAATAAGAACAGAAGGGCACGTTATTGGTCATCAACGGTTTCTTGACTACAGCCTACTTCATGAATGGGGGTGCGTGAAGGATGCTGAAGGAAGAAGCTGGAGGACATGAATGAAGATGAACTGAACTGAACTGAACTGAACTGAACTTCATACTCTATTATTCACCACCATAATGTGATCGCAATCTCCAGTGACCACTAAGTGCCTTTGAAACAATCGTGCAGTTCACACTAGCTTGTACAGAGATTACCTTTTGAAACTTTTGATAAGAGACACACAAAAGAATCGTGGGATCGTAGTCTTCCTGCTTGTTATGCCTATGTTATTAATAATGGATATGCCAGTCCTTAGTCATTATTTTATCCCTCTATCAATGTACCACGGGCGTTTAATCGCTGCGATCTTAACACGTAGTTTTACTATAGGCATATTTTATTGATAGTTTTGCAATAAAGCGGAGAAATATGATTATTACTTGGATACATTATACATTTGTTGGGGCTTTCTCAGGCAAGTACTTGTTCTTGAATATTTAATTGATAGAGAAAAAAGAGCAAGGCAACCCATGCACTTTAATGCAAATCATTTGGAAAGGACGCGAAGTTGTTCAAGTTTGGTCTATGGAGCATTGACCGGGAGATAATGAATGGTTGGGTAGCTGAGAAACTAGCTGACATAGATAGATCTGTATCAGCATCTACATTATCTTACTGATATACTCCCCACCTTGTCCATAATCTTGTTCTCCAGGACATCGAAATAACTTGAACATGCCACGATGACATGATGAGCGATGTACCTCACGCGATAAAAAATGTATTCAGATTTGCTTTAATCTGCAGAAAGATCTAGAGTTCTCTCTCTTTGATAAGAACATAAGGCGATATTTTTTATAAAGACAGGTTAAAAAAATAAGATCGAATTGTGAATAATTTGAAGATGCTATAAAAATACGATACAAACTGTAAAGATTGCCACGAGTGAAGCCAGATGAGGCAATCACCTTATAGTTCGTAGACTGGTGTCTCTATCAAGTGATGATGATGATGATGATAATGATGATGATGATGGGCTTTTAACAGCCCACTGTCTTACGGACAAAAGCGCATGTCTTCCTCGTTTGTGTTGTTGTTGTGAATATATAGTGTGTTGTCGATGGCTGGGGACTGTGGCAGGAGCTATCAAGTATTCACACATCAAATCTTAGGTGCAGCTTTGTCAGAAGTTACACCATTTACGGTCTAGAGGAAGGAAGAGAAAGCTTGAAAGTGAGGGTAGGAAGCCAAAAAAAAACAACCACCAAAAAAACAGAGGATATCGAGTATACAAAGACTATAATTATTATTATTGTAATACTACAACAAAACCCGTCTGTTGCTCTAGACTCAAAAACTACTGAACATATATCGACTTCAAATTTGGCCGAAAGAAAATTGTTGTGTAATTGTCATTGTTCCTACCTACATAAACATAAAAAAGCTTATGGGGTTTGCTAGTCTGTTATTCTAACCGTGCGACAACAATTACACAGTGAAAACGTGAGGGTGTTTGATCCGAAATACACATTCAGCTTAGCAGAGCTGTAAGGAGAAGGTGGTTCAATAGATTTAGAAGGAGTGGAGAGTGCATGTGACAGCGGGTTATTTGCAAAGGCTTAAACAACCAGGTACCCTCAAAACCATTTTAAACAATAATAATAATTTTAAAAAAGCAGATTCTGAAAGTATCGGGGATGCATAAGTAAACGGAGGCAGTATACTTCTAATTTTCCAAATCCATTGTCCTTAACAATCTTGGCTTCTCAAGCCATGCTAGTGCAGTTTGTACCATAAAAGTATATTTAGTGCCCATAGACGCCTATAGAACACAAGTCTCCCAATTGAAGAATGAAACTGACTCTGCGTCCCCGTCCATTCTTTACCTTGATCACCGTCCCC
>JAWQUT010000064.1:85286-106612 GCA_033807755.1 Ellobium chinense | reverse complement strand
AACACCCCCCTTCCCCTTCCCACATAGCCGCGACGTTTAAGACTATCTCCCGTGTTATTGCTTGCCTATCACAATAGCTGCAGGAGACGGTTAATGAAAGAATAATAGTAATGTCAGGACAATATCCCATTACAAGTCATAAACATTAAGCCCTGAGTTTCTCGTAGGGTTCGACTGTTGTTAATAAAATCCTCTTTACTGAGTTCAGAGGCGTATACACTAGAGAAGTGGGCAGAGAAGACCTTCAAATTGGAATGAAGCATGGCAGTAGGTTACAGAACGACCTTAATCAAGATGTCGTCCTGAGCTATAGGTTGCTTAGTGCCAAATTCTACAAGCGTCTGTGGGTAATTTAGTAAAATGTTCTCCTCGAACCACGTACAGAAACATTCTGAGACGGGCAGGGCTAGTCCACAGGTCTGGTGTCACCAATGTGTCAAATTATATACTATTTGCAGTCAGGGCCCTTCACTAGAGTTTCCACGAGTTTGATCTGGATGAAAAGAGATTAAAACTTTAGCCTTCTTTTGAAGACTACAGACAAATGGAATTTGTTGAAGTCATCGCGAAACACATCCTGCAACACATAATATTTTTTTACAAATTCAAGACTGAATATCACCACTTTTACAACGTTTTTCATGTGATACGATTATTTCTAAATAATCTACCCAAAGAAAAGATTTTATACTCTGCTATAACTGACTCTGATCATCCAGATTTTTTAAAAAACAGTTAAGTTCCGGCAAAATTATAAGTCTGGATCAACGCTTATTGGTGTAAAGTATAGACTAGTTCTCCCTGACCGGGGCGTGTAAACATACTTCATCATTAAATTTTATTAAAAGAAAATCGCCGAAGACGTTAGGACATCCAATGATAGAAGTGACACAAACAACTCACAACAGGTCACAAAACAACGTCTTACAATCGTAATTATCAATGAAGGCAAAAATATTTATAATTTTGTTCACTTTCGGTAAAAAAAAAAAATGTGTTAGCCAATGAAATACAATGTCGATGCCATTCCTGGGTTTACCAGCCAGAAGCTGGACTGTTTCAGTAAACTGATCTCTACTACATCTAGTTAATAACCACCCACCACCTTCTGCTCTTTATTCTGAAAAGCTAAAAAGAACAAATTACACCACTGACTGGGTCATAGGATACTGTAGTGAGGCTGCATCGTGGGAGAGGTATTATAGCCAATTCGCTACCGAATCTATCGAATAATTTGATATTTGCCGCCTCGCGGCTTTGAACAATAGACAAATTCTGACGGCACTGCCAGTGGATTTATAGTAGGTAATACTTCACACATGGCTGGATGTTGGAAGAGCCGGTCAGCGTGGTAATAACAGTAACGGCCTCATAAAGACTGGGGGTATGGGCAGTTATACGACACACAGATCAAGGACGATGAAATTATTCCCTTTGCCCTGGAATTACTAGGTGCGCTGTGGCAAAACCGTAAAAAGGGTGAAAAATTACCAAAGTTTTCTTGATCAGAAATTGCAAGCTTGCACCTAAGCCTAACAGCATACTAAAACCAAGCACTTAACATTGTCTTGCTGAAGCCTAAGGCAAATTACCACTGGGGCTGGTGGGTTGGGGAGTGGGGAGGGAGAGAGAGAAGGGGAATAGTTTCATTGAACTTAAGGCGATCGGAAATCTGAAAAACAGAGTAGAATAAAGAAAGCGAAAGAGGGAGAGAAAGAAATAAAGAAGGAAGTTAATGAGAGAAAGACAGGTCCATTGAGAAATTGGGGAAGAACAAGGCGAAGAGTCGAGTATGCTCACATTATCCAGTAAGAACTTCAGCTTCGAATTATTAGCTGATCTGTCTTCACTTCCCACCCTATTTTTCCTGACGCTATTATGGCATCTTCTTCCTTTCGTGCTCAATTTAAGGTGTGCACTACAGGCTGATCCTCCCACTGCATGCAGCCATCAATGAAATTCAATTAAAATCAAAGGAGAAAATGGCCGTCATGAACCGAGAATTTCCGGTCGTCAACAGCAATGATGTAATCAACATGGCGGAGGTCAAGATGACCAGCAACTCTGATTGGACGTGTCTTTCAAGGAAATGTAGGCCAAGAATTGATCACCTTGCCGGATTCACGACACTCATTTTCCTGGTTCCAGTGTTTTTGTTATTAATAACAATAACATTTCGATTGCATGCCCACACGGGAAAAGGTGACTGGTGTCCTTATGAGCCCAAGGCTGCCATGTTGTTACTGTAAACAACCTTGAATAATGTTTCCGATTAGCATGTCATTGTTCGACGGGGAAAGCAACAGAAATGTATTGAGTAACGAAAAGCCCACGACACAGAAGGCATAATTATAGTGGAAGAGATGACGTGAAAGTTCTATCACAGCCCAGGACAAAGAGTGGATAAAGGCAGCGTCTAGAGAAAATGTGTCAGAGAGAGGGTGCGAAAAGTCTATTTCAGCTGAAGTAAGAACACTCTGAACAAAGGAAGAAAGAGTATTAGGAGTGACAAAAGTAGGATTGTCAAAAAATTCTTATGATATTAGTTAGATTCGTAAGGATTATTGTAAAAAGCTACGAGAAGTTTTTTTTTTTAGCTCATGATGTGCCCAAGCGTTACTCTTTTATTTTATGCCACTGTGAACTAGACTATGTACATGTGTGTACGTTCATTGTCAGTGATGATGTATTGTCTAATGTATCGTGTCTTTACCGCAATTTGCTAAAATAAATGTTATTTAGACCGCCCATACACCGTCCAGTAAGGTCTGGGCATGATCAGTAAACTTTTTAAATGTGATGAATTTCCCATCTCGATACACAGCTCAGGGTCTATGTTCTACGTCTACATCAATCATTGAAGACTGGTCAATTTTTTAAAAGACGTGGAACGAACATACTAAATCTGGAATATACTACTGTATTTCCAAAGTTATCTGTGACAAAAAGCATGAGAGAAATGAACGGACCTGTCAAAGTGCAAGACATCTCACGGCAATGGTATTCAAGAAAACGATAACGTCATATCAAGCTTGAGTTTTAATGATGGGACCTCTCACCATCATAAGAATTACATTAACGTTGTTTTTTTGAACGCTACTAGTGGTGCATTCAGCTCATATGCATAAATGTAATTTTTATGATGGTCAGAGGATCTGTAAACACACATGTTTTCAGTGTTCGGTTAATAAAATTTCCCTCACATTATCGAATACTTACAATTCTGAATTTTCAAGTTAGTCCCATGAAATTCGAGAAAGACGGATTTTTCTGTGATTTTATCATCGAATTTAAATATGGTTTTGCCCACATTCAACACAAAACTTAAAAAAAAAATATGTAATGGATTTATGTCAATCAATAGTTGACATTTCGTGTATGAGCAGTTTTCTCGAGACTGACAATTAAAGGAAGAGACATACATAGTAATGTACAAAGGTTTTACTGCGTAATCAACATCAGAAGAATCAATGGTAGCACTGGACATTACGGGGTGACCTGAGACTACAGCACTTTTTCAACAAAAAAAAAAAGTTTATAGGGAGTTTGCATTGACCGATGGTTCAAGGAAGACAAACTGTTAAGATTACGTGACGGAGAGGAAAGCTAATAAAAGTTAATGAAACAAATAACATCATGAGAGGAAAAAAAGAGAGAGGAGAATCGAGAGAGAGAGAGAAAAAAAAGAGACAGAGAAATAGAGAGAGGAGAGAGGAAGAGATAGAGAGAGCGAGGAGAGAGGAAGAGGTAGAGAGAAAGAGAGAGAGAGAGAGAGAGAGAGAGAGAGAGAGAGAGAGAGAGAGAGAAGAAAAGAACAGGATAATAAAAAATGATAATGACAAATGAGTGGAGTCATTTTGCCACCCTTTAGACATGTTCTCGTACAAGGTGTAGAATTGCTGTTGGCTCCTGAATGGAGACAGCCTAAACTACATAATTCTGAATGAAGACAGCCTAAACTACATAATTCAAGCCTTATAAACAGCAGGGTACAATGTCCTGCTGGAGAAGGGCTGAAGAGTAATTCTTTCTAAACTCCGTCTCTCTCTCTCTCTCTCCCTCCTCCTTCCCCCTTCTCAAGTAACCTCACTTTTCCCAAACTTTCTCAGATTCTGACGTAATCATGTCTAAGCATCCGCCATTTTGTGGTCCTCCCAGCCCTTTCCTCCCCTACCCAAAACATTCCAACCCTACCGCCACATAATCGCGCTTTGTTATCAGTCACTCAACATTAAAAATTTTCAAACCTTACAGCCCTCATCTGTGCTTTCTTCCGTAACCCATTTATGTCCCACCCAGTCATTAAAAACTTGGTACTCTTCTCTTTCCATAAACTCAGCAGATGAGATGATGGACCTTGACCACTTTCAGACTCGGCAGCTCTCGCATATTAGGAAAAAAAAATCCAAACGGCTTCTTGTAAAACGGGTTCGGCTCCAGTCATTGATCTCCCTCTCTCTCTCTCTCTTTCTCTCTCTCACACACACACACACACACACACACACACACACACACACACGCACACACGCACGCAGGTACGCACGCACTGACACATGAAAAAAGACAAACAGAAGGACAGCGACATCAAACGTCAGTAAACAAGGGATGTAATACATGCACCGCTGATTTGAGGCACAGGTTGCAAAGTTGCTTCCCCTGTTTGTGCGTCTTTTACTGTTCAGCCTAACAATTCGTGATGAATGTTATGTTACAAAATATACTTACATTAATACACTAACAGACGGGAAAGATTCAGGCCGGGAAGATATAAAAGAATCAACAAATAAATGAATAACTAAGTAAGTCATGAAACACACAAGGATATTAACAAATTGGAGACCCAATATGGACGATTTAACAGACAGTATTTCATACCACAGCAGTCGCAGCAGTATTTCGATCAAAACTCAGATGTTTTATCTCAGCATTATCGTCAGTCTATTCGTCCTTCTAAGCATAAATTAATTTGCCAAATACGAGGTCATTTAAATTTTTTGTTTTGTTTTTTAATCTTTCAACCGTTGAATGGTTCAACTAACAGCTAAATAGACAAACGGAAAAAGAAACAAGCGGTGAAAACCCATCATCATACCAATACATCATCTAGCTAGTCAGCTAAATATTCCAAACAACCAGCCAGTTCACCAAATAACTATTTAAACTAACCAACCAATGCCCATGAGATCGATCGATCAATCCAGTCCAGCGGAATCCAACCCAACCCAACCCAACCCATACCCACCAGCCAGTCAGCCAGCCAGCCAGCCAGCCTACCAGCCAGCCAGCCTACCAGCCAGCCAACCAATCAACCAGCCAACCAACCAACCAACCCACCAAACCCACCAACCAACCAACCAACCAACCAACCAACCAACCAACCAACCAACCAACCAACCAACCAACCAACCAACCACACAGAATCTACCAATCAACCAACCAGAAAGCCAACTACCTGTCCATTAGCCAGCCATTTAACTGATCAATCAACACACCAAACAAGCACTCAGCCATCAGCCAGCCATCCACATCACATGTATTTGTTAACCGTAATGGTAATTTAAATTTCCACCANAAGATATAAAAGAATCAACAAATAAATGAATAACTAAGTAAGTCATGAAACACACAAGGAGGTTAACAAATTGGAGACCCAATATGGACGATTTAACAGACAGTATTTCATACCACAGCAGTCTTAGCAGTATTTCGATCAAAACTCAGATGTTTTATCTCAGAATCATCGTCAGTCTATTCACCTTTCTAAGCATAAATTTGCCAAATGGCAATTCATTAAAACTTTTTATTTGTTTTTAATCTTTCAACCATTGAATAGTTCAACTAACAGCTAAATGGACAAACAGAAGAAGGAACAAGCGGTCAAAGACCTATTTAGATACCAATATATCATCCAGCTAGTCAGCTAAATATAACCAAACAACCAGCCAATTCACCAAGTAACTAAATAGACTAACCAACCGACTGATTGACCTGTCGAACGCCCATCAGATCGATCGATCAATCCAGTCCAGCGCAATCCAACCCAACCAATACCCACCTGCCAGCCAGCCAACCAGCCAGCCGCTAGCCAGCCAGCCAGCCAGCCAGCCAGCGAACCAACCAACCAACCAACCAAGCAACCAACCAAGCAAGCAAGCAACCAACCAACCAACCAACCAACCAAATAACCACACACAATCTACCAATCAACCAACCAGAAAGCCAGCTACCTGTCCATTAGCCAGCCATTTAACTGATCAATCAACACACCAAACAAGCAGTCAGCCATCAGCCAGCCATCCACATCACATGTATTTGTTAACCGTAATGGTAATTTAAATTTCCACCACCACGACAAAAAGTCCTGCAGCAGAGTCACAGTCATCCTCAAAATCCAAACAGAAACGACACCACCATCACCGTTACCACAATAACAACAACAACGACAACAACAACAACCAACCCTGAATTAGAAGTACAGTAGATAAAGAATATAGAACAAACTGACAACACTGAAATAACTAGCATACACTGTTATGAAGAAAACAGAATAAACGATGACAACAACAACAACAACAACAACAACAAAAACAACCACAGCAAAAACAACAACAGCAAAAATATCAGTAAGAACAAATGGCTTACATAACAGTTAGTAACATCAGTAAGAACGCCCACGTGAACAGAGCAAGTAGTACTCACGCGTTACTGAGGCTGCTAAAGGAAACTTTCCCGCTCTGATTGGTTGAGGTGGAGCCAGTAGTTCTGTCAGTCAGTAGCTCCTCCCAGTCCTCAGCGTTTGGTGGAAAAGTGCCTTTCCTGTTGTCAGTCACTCCAGAATTCACTCTGCTGCTCGCATTAGAAAAGTAATTGTCATTCACACTGTTCCTCCTACTGTCGAACACGCTGCTTCTGCGACTGTCAATCATCGTAGACTTTCTGCTGTCTATCATCACGCTGTTCCGCCTACTTTCTGCGTCGGAAGGTCCAAAACTGTTCCTTCGGACCTCCCCATTTTGAGCGCTTCCCTGATTCTTTTTACCTCTGCTGTCTTTGGCGGAGGGATCACGTGATCTGACGTCACCTAAGACGACTTCCTCTTGGATCGACGGTTCCCGAGAAGGAACGGAAGTCTGTTTTTGTGATTTCTTCGGTGGTGCCACACTAAAAGGTCGATGCTGTGTGGTTTCCTTACCATTACTTCCTTTCGTGTTGCTGTGTGTATCGTGTCCAGCAGATCCACGTCTGTCACTGTCTTCCTGGCTTGAAGCCTCTTTGACCACGGAAGTCTCTTTTTCCGACATGCTGGCCTTCAGAGGTTGACTCTGCTCATCTCTAAGCAATAGCCACTTGAATGCTCACGATGTTATCTCAGTGTAATGTTCTTTCTATTACCAGGTGATCTGTAACAAAAAAAATACAAAATTCATTAACGTGGAGAACCGAAAAGTGAGCGAGTGTTGTGCTGTAGACCTATACGAGATATCTGGCACAGTGGCTGTGAGAATGTCAGTATGAAGAAGGCCATGGGCCAAATTATTTGGTACCCAAGAATGGAGTCCGTTGTTTCTGAATTTTTAATTTTTAAAAAAAAATTTCAATCTATATTTTCCGAATAAATCACGATAATTTACTCCCCGTATCGTGTTGTCTTATGTCAGAAAGATAATAATTGCAAATGGAACATCGCCCATAGATGCTTATTTGCCCCTCCAATTCTCCACAGCCAAGAGTATCCATTGAAAGGTGCCTTTCTAAGGTGGGGTCTGAGGCGGCATTTGGCGCGTGGGTCGGAGCTCCTATGGAAATGTCCGGAGTGCAAAGATGATGTTTCTAGCAAAAAGTAACAAGAAAACTAGGGACAAATATTTTTAATAATATTTACACCCCCAACCCCCCAAAACAAAACAAAACAAAACAAAAACAACAACCCAAAAACAGTATAAATAAAAACATCTGCCTTAAGGGCATCACTCAGTAAGAAGGGAACAGTTGTCGGCATCATCATCTACATTTCCATTCTATAGAGTAGGATGATGTGTATGTCATTTACTGTACATTATACGACATTTACATGACTGTTGAGAGCTTGCTCAATAACTATGGGATCTCTTACCATCGTAAGAATTACACCAATTCTGCATTTTGAAAACTGCTAAAAGTGCATTTAGCATCAACGCATTACTGTTATTCTTACAGTGGTAAGAGATCCAATCATTATTGCGCAAGCTCTCATGTGTGTCTAGCTGCCGATGTGCCCTTTGTTATTTTGCTAATTTTGTCTACAGGAAAAAATTTTATGAGAGAGTCCAACATACCCAATCTACAGCTCTAATTAGAAGAGAGTGCAGTCCACGTTGTCTGCTTGGACAAATATGTATAAGTCATCTCCTTTTTTTTGGGGGGGGGGGGGNGGGGGGAGGCGGGGGTCATATAAAGGTAGGCCTACAAGATGCGCCTGTCATGGCTTGTTTAAAGCATCATTGCACCTAGCAAGGCTGCGGCCTTTGGTCATTGATTATCGATCTGCATTGCACTAAAAGATTCAATTACCTGTGAGTGATCGATGGCAGTTGATTAGAAGTCTCCGGCTGGCTGGCCCGAGTAACTGGCCCAGTAGTTGTTGGTCTTGCCACTGTTAATAACCCGATGATTATAACGACGTTAACCATTCATTTCAGAGATTAAAAAGGACCAATGATCAATGTGCCCTCGGTGACTATGGTTACTATGGTTACTATCTGGTGTGGCGTGAACTGAGAAATACAAGAAGTTCAGTCGAGGTTCGTCAGAGAGTATGGCGTCTGTCTCTAATGGATCTGGAATAAATAAACAAACCTGATTAAAAAGAAGGCTATGGCAGATTATTATTAGATGAGACATGGTTTGAACAAGGTCTGAACAAGATTTGCCGAGGAAAAGCTAAAACCAGAAAGTGGTGTAAGAACACACATAATGATAAATGACCAAACTGACTAAACATTAAAAAAAAAAAAATCATCGATCTAAAATCAAGAAATTAGTCAAAGAATTTAAACGGTCTCAATCAACCAATGGAGACGGATGTCCATGAATATCCAAGCTAAATTTTATTGCTGAGGAATCCCAATCTTCTCCCTCCCCCTCTCATATTGTATATGCTCTTTAGCGTGGTAATAGATTTAACTTCCACCACCACCAGATGCGTCGTTTTAGGATGCGACCCACTTCAGCCACCGCGTCATTACTCCTACCCTCGTGATTCACCCTCGTAGAGAAGGAGAATCAGAAGAATGAGCCACCAACTCGTAGTTCGTAAGAAAGAGCCTTTATAAATTTAGGAGAGAAAAGAGACAAATGTACAGGTTTGAAGGAAGCGGAAGCAAAACAATGAAAGGAAACTAATAACAACAGTGAGGAAAAGACAAGCAAAATTCATAAAACATACTGACTGTCGAAAAGACAACAGCTAGATTATTTCGTAATAACTGGAAAACCAAACCGATAAAAAATTGGTCGAAATTTCAAATATGAGTAGAGCCATAATATAACATATTTCTAATCACGCAATGGCACATCAAGAAGGCAACATAAAACTCCAATAAACACAGAACTCCCGGGTTGCGGTGGTTTGATCCCTGCAATCTGACAAAATGGGAAGCCTCGCCCTTTCCTTGTATTCACTGGGCATTCCTGTACACGTTTGGTTGGTGCGTGTCAGTCGCAGTGACGAAGGGTACATACCTACTTGAGAATCATTAGAAATGTGACATAATTTGGACAAAACTGGAAGGCAAAGCTCGACAACATGGCGGCAACCATCTACCAGTGTCTGCAGTTTCAAATTTGTTGGTGTACCGCCATCTTAACGGCCTTGTGTCGAGAAAGATGTGGCAAGAATCAACGGTGAATGAGGCCATGCTATGAGTACAGCAAACACCTCTCCCAAGTTAGTGCATGGTTTGCTGTCTCGCCCGCATTAAATTCAGCCATCTTGGCTTGCCTGGAGACTGATACTTTCTTTTCTGAGGAAAGGGGGGCGGCTTCCAATTTTGTCAAATTCAAACTGCAGGAACTAAATAAACGTAGTCCAGCACATAATTATCGGCAAAGCCTTTTCACGTAAGTCTGAGACGATCGCCCTCCCAATCACGTGTGATATGGCAAAAATATTGCTTTCCAATATTCTTCAGGCCCTGGTTCCTAGGTCAGTTGCTGTGCTGTTTTCTGAGCATAGGCGGTGTCAGTATGTCACCAAGGGCTGGAATAGGGTATGGGACAGCTGAGTCATGTACCGTTCATCCCTATTCCACCTTACAGGTCTCAGCCCTGAATATAACACTAAGCCCAACAGACCAAGCCTTTTTTTTGTGCTTGGGGTGTGGGGGTGGGAGGAGAGAGAGGAAGAGAGAGAAAAAGAGAGTGTGAGAGAGAGAGAAAGAGAGAGAGAGAGAGAGGGAGAGAGAGAGAGAGNAGAGAGAGAGAGAGAGAGAGAGAGAGAGAGAGAGAGAGAGAGAGAGAGAGAGAGAAGCGGGCTAGAGAAGGGGAAGAAAGAGAGGGGGAAGAGGGGGTGCTAAACTGGAATGGTTTAAGTGGCTTCAAGACTTTGTCCCAGACATTCTTCTTTTATTATTNACACACACCTCCCCCAGCCTCCTTGCCACAAACAAACACACACAATTTTTAACACCACCAAATCTATTACATGTTTTTTCAAATTCATATTCATATTCTCCATTTTTTTTTTAGTTTAGTCGTCGCCCATGGAACTGGGAAATATAAAATTCAGAATAAGGATGTGTGTGGGCAGATTGTTCAATATCATAATGACCATTGTAACGTATTTTCGATTCAAATTATTGATTTCCAGCATCAGAAATGCGAGGGAAAAATATAACAGAAAAAGAGCACAGATCACTGGTACTAATATTGATTCAGGTTCATTCTTTACCTTTTGCTTTCTTCCTGTTATGATGATGTCTTAGTATGAAGTATACTTGTACATGTGTACCCTGAACGAAAATGTTCATTTTGCGCTAGGGACATTATTTGATTAAAATAAATTTATACTGAATTTAGCGAGCAACGGAAGTAGCTAACCTTTCGTTATATTCGTCGTTACCCCAAAAATGATCAAAAATAAAGAATCTATATGCCCTGAAAAGAAAGCAGGTTCAGAAAATCTCTGCATTTTCATTAAGATTATTGTTTTTAGCCTAAGACTTCCAAAGACAAATTTGCTGACAGGGATAAAAAAAGCAGCAATATAAGATATACTTTTGAATAATAGATTAAAACATGTTGAGGTCAATAAAAACATTTACCTGCAAAATTTTACGTGCATGTATTTGCTTTAAGACAACTGCATTAAAGTCATCACTTCATCATGCTTAGTATCTGATAATATAAGATCCATACAGAATCAGTCACGTGAATTAAAGTAAAAAATACCAAACTTCTATAATGCTACACTATCCATGCTGCCCTAAAGTTGCCATTGAGCAAAGTTCTTTCTACTGGATAAATAATTTGCGACGCTTTACGAACAATATTGTCTTGATATTTGAGAGCTGGCGCATTAAAGATGGATCTCTTACCATCGTAAGAATTACATTAGTGCATAGTGGCTGCATGCATCTTAGTAGCCTTCAACATTCAAAGTTAATGTAAATTTCACAATGGTAAGAGATCCCATGGTTAAAACACAAGTTCTCAAGTATTTAAAACTCGTGCAATCTGTTGTATCTATGCGCAGGAAACAAAAATAGTACAATTAAGTTCATGAAAGAGTGTGAAAAAAAATCAAATCTTGATAATAAAAATGGCTTTATACATGCAAAAGGTTTACTTGTTATTGATGTGTTCTTTTTATCGATGTCCACCTCACTGATTAAATAATAATCATAAAAAAAGAATTATAATGATTCTGCAAAAGCAAAATGCAAATTCGACGATAAGGTGATTCTATTATATTGACGTACATTCACTACCTCTTTCAGTTGCTCTATTTCTATTTGTGTTTTTCAGACTTGTATTCACCTGCTTCTCTTTGTACGTCTTAAATTTGCATTGTTAGTCTTGAGAAAGTGTTAAACACGAAACGTCGACTATTTTTAATAAATTCATTACACATTTAAAAAAAAAGTTTGTGTCGTTGGGCAAAATCATATTTAGTTTCATAGTATTAATGTAAATCATATCGAAGTTCCATTGTAGGTACCGGTATCTATATTATTTACCTTGATTCTTGACGTATTTCCCAACAACTCTCAGATACTATCCAACATTCACCAATAGTAGTGTGTTATAAAGCACGACGGTATCTCAGAAACATAATAATATACCGTGGACACGAACAATGCTTGTATCAGTATACTAACAAATTGCTTTGCACATTCAGATCGCACGTTTAACCTTGAAGCATTATTATACTTTACGTATTAGCCCAATGTCCACTTACCTTAATTTGGTCACTCACTGTATTGCCAAATTCCTCACTGGCCCTAACTCTAGCGTACTTGATGATAACATCAACAAAAGCATTAATGTAGTGCGTCCTGTGCATAATGCCCGTCGGCGGAAAACGGAAACCATAATCTTTTCCTGGTCTGTTACATAGCATTTACATTAAGACTAACAGAGCAGTGAGAGGAGGGTCAGTACCAGGCCGCAGAGGTCGCACCGCAGAATCTCACCAGTGACTTTCGTTGGTTATTGATTAGGGCTGTTAGTACCTCTAATATGAGCTTACATTCATACTTACAATATGAACTCGCTTCTAGAAATGCAAGTGTGCGTCTTAACGAGAGCATGACTGGCTATAGAACCGCTTTCCGGAATCAAAAGAATTCCCATATTGTTATTGTGTTAACTCCAAACAATAAGAATCATACTGTTCTGCTACTAATCATTCATTTCCATACTTGTCAAGTTTTACTGTATTGATTTTCACAATGGGGAAACTGAAACTATAGCGGCTCAGTTTCTTCCTTGATACTGTAGGTCGCTGACCCAGGATCCTCAAAGAAGCTTCCTTAAAGTCTTTGTTATGCGTCACTTTCATACAATAGTTCTGAGAGTTAGAAGGGATGGAAACAGAGGGAGGCATTTATTGTCTTCGATAGTGCTGGCATTATAATAATCACGAGTAGACTATCCTGCCATGGAAACTGAGAACCACTGGGCAGGTACTGTGGACGTCTTTCCGAAGAAAGTCATTAATAAGTCCACTGTTTGCCGCTTTGCACCATGATCGTCGTAAATCTTAGCATACATCTCCTTTTATGATGTTATGTGCAAGTCATTTATTCAATTAGGAAAGAAAATGTCACAAAATGTACAATATCTTAATAATGTTTTTGACTTGTACTTTCAATAATTTCCCCTACATGGTTGTAAATATGTCAAAAATAATATATTTTTTTACGAATTTCGGATGCCTTAATGTATTTCTAAAGTTCTGCTTGTTGTCAAAGTTCTTGTAAATTGCTCTAAAGAAATAAATAGTATAACTGCTTCATAGAGTGAAACATGAACAGATAATAAACGAAAAAAATATGGAGTCATTAGCAAGTCTAAGTTTATGGGTGTGTGCGACAGAAACCAACGAAGTCGATAAGTGGTAATCTTATTTATGAAAAAACAACAACAACAACAAATAGCATTCATTTCTGATGTTCTTCATTAGAATATAAGAAAATTATTTTCGGGTTGTTTGGAAATCTCCGAAAAGGGCAACCTCACGAACTTGAATTTCTGGGAACAGTTCATGTATGACCAGTCAAACTGTGAGCAGTTGGGAAGTGTGTCAGCTCAGTGTCACCTGGCTCACGCGTAACAACAATCAGGCAGTTGGTTTAACTTGTTGTAAAATTAACATCGCAGTGGTGTAGCTGTAGCACGTTAAGTCTTGAAAGCTGAAAGACCTGGTTTCGATCTCCACGAGGGACAGGACATTTTCTAGTGTTTGAATTTTTCGGTCTTCCTTCTCAAATTTGGTCTGTCACAATATTTTGTTAAAATCCCTAATGTCACACTTCTCTAGATAATTTGTAACAGCTACAGCTCACATTCCTTACCCTTAATGCTAATAGAATAGAACATGCCTTGCCACACGGATACAAAACACTGAATGACTCCGGACTGTTACAGAACCAAAGTGGCACTAACCAGGGGGTGGGTTAATCACCATCACGGTGAGAAAGAACCGTGGTATAACGGTACTGAAGCTAGTTTTACAACCAGCACCGAGGGAGAATATTGGAGCTTAATACTCCGAAGCGGCCTGACCGAAATCAATCGAACAATAGGCACCGTTAATTGAGGCAGAAAGGGGTCCTTACTCAAGGGATAGTTTCTGCGTCTGTGGGTGTCTTATGTTGGTCAGACGTGCAGGGTCCTTAATGCCTTGGGCAAACCCTTAAAAAGTAGCCAGTTGATCTGCATGGAATTCTCAATTACCTGAGCGTTATAGGGCATCAGGTGACCTTAGTGTCGTTGCCTGATGCAGTTCTAATGCTTTGGGCTGAAGCGGGAAAAAGTTTTCATGATACCATTAACAAGATAAATGGCCTGAGAGTATATTAGGTTGAAAATGAGAAGTCAAATTATAGTGCGGTATATTTATATTATTGTCTGTCTAGTGTTGGAGTCATCTAGTTTAGACTGAAGCTGAGTTGTTGGCTTGTGTCGGAGTCATCCAGTCTAAACAGATGTGGGTTGTTGTCAAAACTTTCTCATGAAATGCCCCACACCAATTTCAGTCAGTGATGACCATGAGATGAAAAGGGGGATGGAGGAAGGTTGGCTGGTGGGGNGGGGAGGGCAGATAAAGAGAAATGAAGACACCCACCACATTCCGTTCCCCCTCCCATCCCCAAACACTCCCACCCCACTCCCACCCAGCGATTCGGGCTCAAATCCTCACCCTAGCCTTTACCAAAGCAGATGGAATGCAGTTTGTTCTTTTGTCTGTGTAGTTACTATGCTTTGTCAATGTTTGACCATACATATGTTACTATGTAATCTGTGTTCGATTAAATACACTGAACTGACTTGATTTGAAATGGAAATGGGTGAAGCAGGGAAGAGATTCGAGTACCCTGGGGGTCTTTATTTGACTCTGTAAGTCTACGGGTGTACGTTTGAAATAGACTTCTATGTGTTTATTTCGAGGTCCGTTAGAAAAAAAAAATCTGATTAACCAGACCAGCTCAAGTCAGGACACTATACCATGTCCATATGGTCGAGATTAAGAATCCAGATAAGGCCTGATCGTTGCCCTTACATTGGGTTATTTTTGTATTCCTCTTCTATATCTATAAATCGCGCAGACTTAAAAGGCCTATAATTACTATTCAGGCCTAGATCAAAATATATGACTGAGTATTCTACGTGAATGTTGCCCAAGGCTAAGTAAGACCAAATGAAAAGGTAAAGGGCTAAATTAGAACTTTAAGATCAATGAAAATCATTGGTCAAAATTGAAGGGCGTTTTTCCAAAACTTGGTATGTTGTCTCTGAATATGATTGAAATAAAGGGAAATAATATTAAATTTGCTCTTCACACATATATTTTTGTTTACTATTAAATGACCTAAACTTTGAAGGAGTGCAGATTTTGGGTTCGACTGAGTTTTGAATGAATTAACACAGAAATGTATCTTTGAATACACCACTAACTCATTTTTGTAACGAAAGTACATTTACTGAGTTTTGGAAAAACGCTCTTGAATTATTTCAATAGCTGACAATTTGAAGCTAGATAGAGGCATGCCTATACTGATAGCTGTAGATTTTTCTGGATGCTATAAAGAGTCCTAATATTCAGAATTCTCACAAATAAAGCATACCACTCCCCCTATTATTCTGAAGAGAGACATTTTATGTGACCTCTTTACAAACTCACCTCATTAGTACAAATCAATGGCTGGGTTTATTTTGTAAAGTATTGATCATCTAATCTATACTGGCCATCAAAACGCTTTGTTATCTCCGATAATATCTATACTCTATTCACCGCAGTTAAACCACAACATTGGCCATACCTTCAATCCAGTAGGTAGAAAGAATTATACTTAACTTGGGGTGTTGAGCAAACAGCTCTAAATAAAACCCAAGACAGTACTGAGGCTGAGTGTTTCGGCTTCTCTAGTTAGATCATTAAAATTTGTACTTTGGTGTCTCGTCTATTTTGCGACAAAAGATAATACAAAAACTTATCCAGTTAGATTTATCTACTTAACGGATAAAAACGTTAATAAAATAATAAAAATCGCATCCTCTCAGACTTACCTGCTTAATTAATGTAAGGTAGGTCAAACTAAATAATAATCCTCTCAATGTACCATCTGATAGATACGCTAAATTTGGCCGGAATCACATACGACCATTGTGAGCAGTGTGTACATTCCACAGAACCCACCTACAATTTAAATTCCAAACTTGTTCCCACAAATTGTATAGCCCTAAACCCCATTCCCTCTGAACTCCTCAAAAGAATAAAATACTAAAAAAATTGCATCCACTTAGACTTACCTTATTAATCAAGCACAGACTGTAAGCTGAACTCGATGATAATCCTCAGTTTGCACCCTACCATAGATGCTCGAAATTTGGCAGGGATCACACACGACGAATGAGAGATGTGTACATTCCACTGGACCCACTTATAGTCTAAATTCCGAACTTGTTCCCACCAGGCAGATATCCCGAAATCCCATTCCCACAGGCGTCAGATCGAAAAGAATAATATTGATACAAAGCTTTCAAACTTCTTTTTCCGGTCGAAGGCCTAATCCCAGTGTGTGGTTCCAGGAGGAAGAGACCAGGAAAAAAAAAATAGCCCTTGACCATTTAATCCGTTCTTGACCAGCGGCACCTGTTGTGCTTCAGTCCACATTCGTGAGATCAGAATTTGTACTCTTGTGGTGAGGGATAACATACTGTACGCCATAAGCAGATATCATGACAACCAGACAGAACCACAATGACAATGACGGTGGTGGTAACGATAATGCTGATGATAAGAACTCGATTATGCGGAAAGGGATGGGTTGAGACGGTGTGCCTTTTGTACGTGGGTGGTCATCGCGGTAACGCTGGATACTTTCTATTCTAATGACGTTCAATAGGCCTGGGAGGAAAATAAGTGAAAGGGAACGAGAAAAAGAGGACACATATCTTAAATGTCGCTGGATTCTAGTCCTATCTCGGTAGGGCATGACTTAAAGAGAGGTCTACGTCCTTCAACGTCAGCACAATAATATATATTTAAGAGCTTGTGCATTAACGATGGGATCTGTCACCATCGTGAGGATTTCTTCAGTTCATGAGTGCTGAATGCACCCATAGTAGCGTTTAACATGCAAAATTATTGTATTTCTGATGAACTTAAGAGATCCAATCGTTAATGGGCAAGTTCTCAAACAATTCACGCAGACCAGTATCGTGCTTTAGCTAGCACACAATAAAATGTGAATAATATGATGTTACAATGGAAAAGCAAAAAAAAAAAAAACCATAGCCCTCCGATATACTAATGCACTTACACACCTCACAAGCACACACTTTCGAGGACACGCACAAAGAGAATAAACTCATGAATTAGCATCGAAACACCAGAGGAGAACATCTCAAAATCGTGTTTGTGAGTGAAAACTGACTTATTATGGAACGAAAGACTGAGGACTGTTGTTTTACAGGAGAAGACAATTATTGCCATAGAGCAATGGTGGACCATGCCACATTTTGGCGATTTTGGCGGTTAAGGGTTCTATAATATATTATATAGATATTAACTCAATCTTCCTAGAAATATCGGTTAAATTGCTGTTTTTGGCCTGTGGGGATTCTAACACCAGCTTTTCTCTTTTACAAGTCTTTATAACTCAATGGCAACCTAAAGCGAGTACTAGGATGATCCATATTTACTTCATTCAGTCTATGTTACATTTAACATTAAGAAAAATCAAAGTGGGTCATTCCATTTTTGTAGTTTCTTAGTATCTGTAGAATATTAACTTGATGTTAATTGAGATAAAATTTCTGCTGTGAAATGCAATAGCAACTTAGTGTACCTTTTAAAAATGCTACCTTAGATAGGAATTGTGGAAACCGATTTTAAAGTTTTGGAAAATTTCATCCCTCAATTTCTCAAAAATAACACAGCAGGTGTGGAATGGTCCACTCTTGTTTACTTGGACCAATTGGGAGCTTGCGCATTAACAATGGAATCTCTAATCATCGCAAAAATCATTTCAATCCCACATGTTGAAGACTATTAAGGGTACATTCAGCTCCAATGCATTAATGTAATTCTTAGAATGGTAAGAGATCCGATGGTTAAGGCACAACTCTCAACTATGTGTCAAAAGCAAAGAACTTTAGGAGACACAAAAACATTTTCGCAATGCGACGTTGTTTTTCAATAAATCAAAATCTGTCTCAGATACTATAAGAGCTATGAGGTAATATTCTAGAAGGAAAGACAGAGAACATTGTTCCTTATATAACGGAAAAGGAGAATTTGACCCAATTTGGTATATTCGATATTTCATCGTAAAATGACAGAGAACTAGAGTATTCCAACGAATTTGTCGATGTTTGAAGTTGGAGATTTTAGGTTACACATTTCAGTGAACAGTTGAAAGTTTGCGCATTAACGATGGGATCTCTTGCCATCGTAAGAATTACCTTAAAGCATTATTACTGCTTTGTAGCGTTTAACATGCAGAGTTATTGTAAGTTCTAGGATGGTTTTTATGTTTGTAGGTAACAATAAACTGGATCTACCACTAAGAATGTAAGCATCTTTAATTAGTTAAAACAGTGAGTTCAGAATTCCACAAGCACAATTTCAAATACTTACTCTCATATTTTTACAATCCCACATTTAACCCGCTATCACCATCACATGTCCCCCTATAATAGTCTCTGCACAAATATTTGCAAGTTCAATGATAGTTCCACCCGAACAAGTTCCTGGGTAGGCCTAATGTGAGATTGCTAGGAAGAGAGAGGGAGACAGGGTATCAAAACTTCGAAAGCAGAACAACCACTTGAGCAACTCTTTACGTCCTAAGTTAAGTGACGGATATCTTTATCTTCCCAATGCACCCTACACCGTTACCTTGTTTTAAGAACTCTTCAGTTCGACCTTAGAATTTGATACTTGGCTGTCTCAAGATACACGCCACTTAGGCCACCCAAATATTATGCCCCCTTATCGTTCTGTTGTGCTTCGTTTTTCTTTAGTAACGGGCAATATTGTTTCTGAGTGTTGATACTTTCGATACTACGCAATTTCGCTGTCGGTATGAAATTTTAAGCTCTGAGTTTCGTTATCGTCTAGATACTTTCGACGTAGGCAGCGACAGTTCGATTGTCTTGTTTTGCCAAGATATCAAAAATATCGAAAGATCTCAAAAGTATCGAAAGGTATCGAAATGCCCACCTTAAACTGTATCGCAATCGAAATAAAATGGACTGAGTGACAGGAGATTATCTTCCCCTGGGGAAGTCTGTATATAATATGAGACTGACTGGAATAAGACACAGTGTAGATCTATATAATACATGTACATCGTTTTATTGAATTATTCTGCCATTAATCAGCAGTAATGGTTGCATTTAGGCTATATATACTTATCTTTTTATATTTTATTTACGTTTTGCAATTTAAAAAAAAAGATCTAAACCATAGTCTAGTTATCTATTGAATACTGCGTCCATGTCGTGTGTCTGCTTTCATTGTTAGAGTATTGTGTATATGTATGAAATATTGGATTGTGTATCAGTGGAACCAGATGGTACACTGCTATAGGTGAGTTATCAGTATAGTGTGTTATCTAAAGTCTTATATTAGTACCTGGGTTCAGGGACTCGCAGAGACATTAAACTGTAAAATCTGGCGACTCCTTCCCTTCATCTCAAAAATATTTTCCTATCCCACCTATCCCCATCACAACTGTGTTCATAATATCATCATCCACAACAACAACAGCAACAACAACAACAACAACAACAACAACAACAATAACAACAACAACAATAACAGCAGTAGCAATAACACACCAAAGTTTGCTTAAGAACTTTGTTCCTTCCTTTACAAAAAGAAAGGTCTATTCTTTTGTCTATTTCCTCTTAACACTCAGTTTTCTAGCCCTCTCTTTTCCTTTTCTCTATTTTCATCCCAGGAAAATGTCTTCTCATCCCCATGCCAACCTCGTACCGTTTGTGACCCCAATATCCAAGCTAAAGAGCCATGCTCATCACACTTTCTGACTTCGTGACATGATAATAGATTGCATATTTATGCATAATGCCCACTACCCCTTCCACCAATCAGTGTGCTGAAATTCTGGGGTGTGTCAGCTTCTTAATCTTGTTTACGAAATGTGCCGGACTTCCGGGGTTCAACCCTGTCCCTTATTATCAACACAGGACATTGGCAAGGTCCCATGATACTGCTCTATAATGATGCATAAACCTTAATCTTAACTCAGAGCATACCTAAGCTGCCTGATACTGACACTACCCACATCTCATTTGATTTCCTTCGTGCGCAATAGTATAAGACAGTTCCTCTTGGAGTGTTAGTTTATAGTTATGGACAGGATGAGAAAAGAGAAAGAGGGAGAATTTCTAGGCAATAATAGCCATTTTGTAAGGACTGTCCCAGTTTTGCTTTTTCTCCCTTAACCCTACCCCTAACCCCACCTCCAATCCCTAAATCAAGTTCTAGGCGGGAATGTCCTACGAAATTTGCCAGAGTTCCGGTCTCACCAACAGTCCAGCGCAATGCCGTTGCCAAAACACAACCCTCTCTTTGCACATTACCTTGTCTGTCTTTCTGACGATGAGATGACCTGAACTGACTGTGGAACATGCCCCGTGTTTCTTATGAACAAACAAAGCAACGTGCAGAAAGTTATGAAGTCTTCTGCCCTAAGCGGCTAACGCTAACAATCAAGTGCTACAGCGCCCACCTCTTATGACCAGGGTCTCAGCTTACGTAATGTACCTCAAGGTAACACTTTAGCTGAGTGGGTCCGCTCTTATTCATAATTACTGCAGTGCTGACCTTAAGTCCCTTAAAGGGTTCTTTAATGGTTCTCTGTAGTCTGGCGTAGCACAGAATACATGTATAGGATTATTATGCAGGTCAGAATAACAAACATGACAAGGGGAGGACTGAGTGGAAGGCCCGTCTCTCTTATTCCTGCTTGATACTACCCACTAGACTTCCCCCCTCCCAAACAGATACGCACACACACACACACACACACACACACACACACACACACACACACACACACACACACACACACACACAAACATTCCCTCTCTTC